>CM060951.1:234251391-234298891 GCA_030765055.1 Mantis religiosa | reverse complement strand
AAGGAGTTCACTTTCAACATACAGCTGCACAATTATCAAGTTCCATTTCGACTCTCTTTAAGACTCTGGTTACGACTGTCTGATAAACTAGCCACGGCTTCTTTTATACACGATTATTCATGATTCCAGACGGTTGTGGAATTTTCTCTATCAATCAAGGCGTCACTAGAACTTTCCTGTAATCTATCTTTATTTGTTTCAGCAAGCTCTTTATCTGCCTGCTGCACTATCTGTCCCTTATCTCTCCCTTTGTGCGCCTGGCCCCAACAATGCTCGCGACAATACTGAAGGAAGTGTGGATGCTCTGAATAAAGATAGATAAGACAAGGACATGCTTGTAGAAGGCTGTGAGCTATGAGACCAATTGTGTGTTCTATTACAACACTGTACACAAACACAGGGGTCCCTAACACTTACAGATTGAAACTTCTTAGTGGCGACGTGTGCAACCATACACCATCAAAAGTTAAACAACCAATCAGGAACGAGGATGTACTTTAGGCTAGAAGAGCGCGTGTCTTTTATACTGCAGTGTACGTTAGCTTAACCAAAAAAAAATAAGGAATACATATTATCGTGTTTTGTTTTCTCAGAACTGCCAACTTAACGTTATCGGTTTTCTCTTTAAGAGCTCACGTGACGTCCCCTGCCATCTGTCGGAAACAATAACACACTAAAAGGGTTTTTACGACTTTCAAGAGACTAAAGGAAAGCAAAAAATGAATATCGCCTTGCGCAGACACAAGTATGTCAGCCCTCACAGATACTAGTACTACACGAGTAACAGTCACACGACCAGCACGCTATACAGTGCACAATTTCTATAAATCCTGGTTTGGAGTGCAAGTTTCCCAACTTCCAATATACGAATTAGCTTTTAAAAGTATTTAGTTACACATAAATAAATGTAAATATGACAAGTTGGTGATGTTAGATTTGCGCCATTTACCTTAAATTGCACCAAATATTATTACAAATACTTATTGCTCTGTTTACTTCTGTAATTGCATGTACATACGAATAACAAGAATGCACTACACGTGTGTATGGCAAAGTATGGAAATATAAAGTGAGACTGAAAAATTCAGTGCCATTGACCCGATGTGAACCATGGATCTTTTGGTTTCCGTACGGTTACTCTTAACAATTGAGCTACCATGGCCAACACGCCAGCATGAGTCAGTTGGAAAATTTAATGTCATATTGACACGTTGGCCATCGTAGTTCAATGGTTAAGAAGCGAGATCAGTGGTTCAAATCCCGTCTAATGCCCTGCATATTTGAGTCTGACTCTACATTTCCAAAGAATACAGTATATTGTGATGACTAGAGCCCAGATTTGTAAGTACAATCAAATGGTGAAATAAGCAATCATACAGACACGAAAAATGAAACAAATAAGCACAAAAATAAGCAAATAAAAATTTAAATATATTGTTTCGTAAAATTCTTACTTTACATAAGCTTGTTACAGTACATGAGGAAGGTTGTCTTGAGATTTTCTTGTGTGAAGTTCCTGAGTTTGTTAGTGAAGAATCTTTAAAACAGTGAAAGAGATCTCTCAACGTGGATGACGTTAAAGCCCCACAGTTGTTGAGTGACTTCCTCTTTGATATACGAGGGCTGATCAATAAACAATGATCATAAGTTTTTTACGGTCATAATTTTTTGCACTAAAATTCAACCTTATTATATTCTGTTAGCTTAATGTAAAACAAACACGCCGTAGTAGTTTCATTGTTGGTACTCCTGGTTCCCGCCTGTGAGAACCAGGCAAGTTCAAACATGTTCAGCATCGACTATCGCTGCAATGGAGGTAACACGCGAGAAACAATATGCGGCTTTGAAATTCTGCTTTCGTCTCAACAAATCTTCAGTTGATGCCTGTACAATGTTACAGGAGGCCTATGGAGAGTCTGCTCTTCCCTACATCACAGCTCGAAGGTGGTTTAAAATGTTTAAAGAGAGGAGACAATCAAATTCAAAGGAAGATGGAACTGGTGCTCCAGTTACTGCTCTTACGGAAGAAAACATCAACACTGCTGCTGCCATTGTGAGAGGGGATCGGCAAATTACCTTAAGATCACTTTCTGAAATACTGAACATTTCAGTGGGTGCCCCCCCCCCCCATACGTTGGTGACAGAAACATTACACGTGAGACCTGTTTGTGCGTGATGGGTTCCCGAACAAAAGGACATTCTCATGCAGTTAAAGTTGATGTTAGAGGAAGATCCGGAGTCTCTCTCAGACGTAATCACTGCTGATGAAACTTGGCTACATCATTTTGATCCTGAGAGCAAACAGCAAATCTCGGTGTGGAAAGCTCCTTCATCACCAAACCCCAAAAAAGTAAAAGTAGTTACTTCTGCTGGGGAAGTTATGGTCATCTCATTCTTTGATATTCATGGAATTGTTTATTAGCATGTTGTACCTGCACACACATCAGTAACTGGACAATACTACAGAGATGTCCTGAAAACATAGCAAGTCCATATCAGGCGCAAAAGACCACATTTCCGTGAAGCAGGCTGGATGTGCGGCCGCATTTTGCCAATGTTGCTACGTGAAGTGCATCCCTCACCCTCCCTATAGTCCGGATTTAGCCCCATGTGACTTTATCTATTCCCTAACTTGAACAAACGCCTTCGTGGGAGACATTATCCATCATCAGAAGCAGTGGTGAAGACCGCGGAGGCGATTTTGAAGGATCTCTCAAAAAATGGTTTCCAGCATGTCTTTGAAGACTGACAGAAACGCTGGGACAAGTGCATCGCATTCAGGGAAGACTATTTTGAGAAGGACCAACAAAATTATGAGGATGAGTAAAGGTACGTTGTCAAAAAAAAAAAAAAAAAAAAAAAAATGTACCAGAAGGCTTTTAGAAGTTGTACACAGTGTTTTGTAACCAGATCTCTTATATGATTAAGGTATTCCCTGGGTTTTTTCAATTTTTTTTAAAGATAAATGTCGGCTAACTCTATGTTCTATTGACTCTGGGTTAACCTTCCATATGAGTTGCGTTAGATAAAGACACAAATTCATTTGGAGATATTGCTTGTTATTTGTTTGAAATTTCGAATCGTTGTAGTTAGGTTTGAGAGAGAACGTGATGTGACTTGGGCCGTTGTTGTGGGCAGGTGATGGTTGAATGAGTCGCACCTCCCCTCAACCAGCCTTTGATGTTTGCCGCTGTCCAGCCTCGCTACACCTTTATAATGTGCAGGTGTTGCAGACCTCCCAGCTAAGGCAATGAGATGGCATTGCACGCTCTTTAGGCGTGTTCGCCGCTTACTAGCTCTCTTTATTACCTCCACATTAACTTCCAACTATTCAGCAAGTATCATTCCTAAATTCTCTGGCTTTTAAAACCAACGAAAATGTATGAATTAATTACGTGCATTCCCATATATCGTGTGACTGTCGTAGTTGTCATGTAAGACACATAAGGGAACTTCTGACGACATTCACAGAACATTGACAACACACATTTTATTTGTCATAAGAATGTGTTAAACATGAAAGGTTAAGTACATTTATTACACAAAAAACACCCAATTTAAACATTTTGTTATTTTTTAATATATTTCATTGTTTCTTTTTGTTTTGAAAGCTCTATGTTAAACAGCCCGTTAATTAAACGTAAACGTAACCATAATATTTAGTGCACATTCCGAATATATATGAAAGAATTTAGCGAAAAAAAATTAAAATAGGTTGTATATATTTTCATTTGAAGTCTCAGTTATGCTTTGTGAATTCTAATCAGTCATTAATGTGAGAGAAAGGTAATTCTCCTTCTACCAAGTTGTAATTTTTAATTGTTGTTTGCGAAATATGCGTACTAAATTGCATGTAAAAACCAATAGTTTAACATTCGTATTTATTCTATGAATTGTCTATAGTAAAGAGTGGAACTGCTGCATTATATCCTGAAATACGATATCGGGATTTAAGTTTAAATATAACCAGTGAATAAATATTTAAAGAGATATAACATAAAATAGCAAAACCCCGTAAGTTGGAGTGTCTCTCAAGAATGCGACAGCAAGTTTCAAATAAGATCACCGCAACACGGTCTGGTAACATCGAATCTGCGTCACATTTAAGAGATCTGGAGCTCTTATCCTGGTAAAGTGAATGTATATTAACTGTATGCTCTATGAACCCTGAGCTCATTTCAGCGTCAGTTTTCCCATGTCATACATCACTCGAAATGGCTTAACGTTGGAGGACGTAAATTAAAAAAAAAAGAATACTGATTTTATAAGGGGAATCACTCTTTGGCAACTAAGATCTTTATATTTAGACAAACGCTCTTCGACTAATTTGTATAGTTAATTCAAAAGAAAATGGTAAATCACTTTTTATTGATTTAGATATTTTAAAACTGCCATCGACATATGCGCTGAATTTTCTTTTATGTGATAAAGAAGATCTAAATAGCTTAACACTTGGTTCAAATATTCATAATTACACGATAAGCAATTATTTGAATTTATATATGAACAAATTTGAGATACTAAGATATAGAATGGTTTTACAGTCGTTTGTACCTCAAAGATTAAAAAAGTTCTTCTCATTTTAAATTTGAAAGTCTTATACATCGGTGGTCAAGCCACTAGTCACAAGTCACAAGTGTGACTTGAAAGATTTAATTTATTCTGTAAAAGTTTACGTCAGTAACGACTATTTAATCTAATCTATCAAAATCTTTCTAATATTTTGATTAAAAATCGTATGATTAAAATACTCTTATAATAAATAAAAATGTATATCTTAAATTTCCTGGGTCTTGTCATTATTGGATTAGTTTTTTAAAGCGTAAGATAAAGACTAAATTTTGCTAAAACAGTAGACGTGGTTGAAATGTTTAGTTTATGCCATACATATTTGTAATTTACCTCCTTTAACTTTTTTTAATCATATCCGACGATGAATGGAATGGGTGAAATAATGCTCAAATGGGCCCAGGGTCCATGGAGCTAAGAGTTACCCGACATTTGTCTTGCAGGATAAGGGAAAACTCCGGAAAAAACCTTATCCAGGTAACTCAACCTGACCGAGATTACAACTCGGGACCTCTTGGACGTGAGGCAGACATGCTACCACCACGCTACTGAGGCGGGCAGACACAAATATTGAAAATAAGTAACATTAAGGTTATTTTTAAAACAAAAACTGAGATATAAACGTTTTGGTTGTCTCTAGTGACCCACAATTTAAGATAAAGTTTTATAGAAATCCTTTCATTTCACATCTTGTTGTAGTGATGTGTTGTACGAACCTAGATAAGCCTAGCGTTCCATCTGAGGTCTGATAAACAATACCATGACGCAGAGAACCACAACAATTAAACAAAAACTGAGAGACAAACGTTCTGGTTGTCTCTAGTGACCCACAATTTAAGATAAAGTTTTATAGAAATCCTTTCATTTCACATCTTGTTGTAGTGATGTGTTGTACGAACCTAGATATGCCTAGCGTTGTACGAACCTAGATATGCCTAGCGTTCCATCTGAGGTCTGATAAACAATACCATGACGCAGAAACCCACAACAATTAAACAAAAACTGAGAGACAAACGTTCTGGTTGTCTCTAGTGACCCACAATTTAAGATAAAGTTTTATAGAAATCCTTTCATTTCACATCTTGTTGTAGTGATGTGTTGTACGAACCTAGATATGCTTAGCGTTCCATCTGAGGTCTGATAAACAATACCATGACGCAGAGAACCACAACAATTAAACAAAAACTGAGATATAAACGTTTTGGTTGTCTCTAGTGACCCACAATTTAAGATAAAGTTTTATAGAAATCCTTTCATTTCACATCTTGTTGTAGTGATGTGTTGTACGAACCTAGATATGCCTAGCGTTCCATCTGAGGTCTGATAAACAATACCATGACGCAGAGAACCACAACAATTAAACAAAAACTGAGAGACAAACGTTCTGGTTGTCTCTAGTGACCCACAATTTAAGATAAAGTTTTATAGAAATCCTTTCATTTCACATCTTGTTGTAGTGATGTGTTGTACGAACCTAGATATGCCTAGCGTTCCATCTGAGGTCTGATAAACAATACCATGACGCAGAGAACCACAGCAATTAAACAAAAACTGAGAGACAAACGTTCTGGTTGTCTCTAGTGACCCACAATTTAAGATAAAGTTTTATAGAAATCCTTTCATTTCACATCTTGCTGTAGTGATGTGTTGTACGAACCTAGATATGCCTAGCGTTCCATCTGAGGTCTGATAAACAATACCATGACGCAGAGAACCACAACAATTAAACAAAAACTGAGAGACAAACGTTCTGGTTGTCTCTAGTGACCCACAATTTAAGATAAAGTTTTATAGAAATCCTTTCATTTCAGATCTTGTTGTAGTGATGTGTTGTAAGAACCTAGATATGCTTAGCGTTCCATCTGAGGTCTGATAAACAATACCATGACGCAGAGAACCACAACAATTAAACAAAAACTGAAGAGACAAACGTTCTGGTTGGCTCTAGTGACCCACAATTTAAGATAAAGTTTTATAGAAATCCTTTCATTTCACATCTTGTTGTAGTGATGTGTTGTAAGAACCTAGATATGCCTAGCGTTCCATCTGAGGTCTGATAAACAATAACATGACGCAGAGAACCACAACAATTAAACAAAAACTGAGATATAAACGTTTTGGTTGTCTCTAGTGACCCACAATTTAAGATAAAGTTTTATAGAAATCCTTTCATTTCACATCTTGTTGTAGTGATGTGTTGTACGAACCTAGATATGCCTAGCGTTCCATCTGAGGTCTGATAAACAATACCATGACGCAGAGAACCACAACAATTAAACAAAAACTGAGAGACAAACGTTCTGGTTGTCTCTAGTGACCCACAATTTAAGATAAAGTTTTATAGAAATCCTTTCATTTCACATCTTGTTGTACTGATGTGTTGTACGAACCTAGATATGCTTAGCGTTCCATCTGAGGTCTGATAAACAATACCATGATGCAGAGAACCACAACAATTAAACAAAAACTGAAGAGACAAACGTTCTGGTTGGCTCTAGTGACCCACAATTTAAGATAAAGTTTTATAGAAATCCTTTCATTTCACATCTTGTTGTAGTGATGTGTTGTACGAACCTAGATATGCCTAGCGTTCCATCTGAGGTCTGATAAACAATACCATGACGCAGAGAACCACAACAATTAAACAAAAACTGAGAGACAAACGTTCTGGTTGTCTCTAGTGACCCACAATTTAAGATAAAGTTTTATAGAAATCCTTTCATTTCACATCTTGTTGTACTGATGTGTTGTACGAACCTAGATATGCTTAGCGTTCCATCTGAGGTCTGATAAACAATACCATGACGCAGAGAACCACAACAATTAAACAAAAACTGAGATATAAACGTTTTGGTTGTCTCTAGTGACCCACAATTTAAGATAAAGTTTTATAGAAATCCTTTCATTTCACATCTTGTTGTAGTGATGTGTTGTACGAACCTAGATATGCCTAGCGTTCCATCTGAGGTCTGATAAACAATACCATGACGCAGAGAACCACAACAATTAAACAAAAACTGAGAGACAAACGTTCTGGTTGTCTCTAGTGACCCACAATTTAAGATAAAGTTTTATAGAAATCCTTTCATTTCACATCTTGTTGTAGTGATGTGTTGTACGAACCTAGATATGCCTAGCGTTCCATCTGAGGTCTGATAAACAATACCATGACGCAGAGAACCACAGCAATTAAACAAAAACTGAGAGACAAACGTTCTGGTTGTCTCTAGTGACCCACAATTTAAGATAAAGTTTTATAGAAATCCTTTCATTTCACATCTTGCTGTAGTGATGTGTTGTACGAACCTAGATATGCCTAGCGTTCCATCTGAGGTCTGATAAACAATACCATGACGCAGAGAACCACAACAATTAAACAAAAACTGAGAGACAAACGTTCTGGTTGTCTCTAGTGACCCACAATTTAAGATAAAGTTTTATAGAAATCCTTTCATTTCACATCTTGTTGTAGTGATGTGTTGTAAGAACCTAGATATGCTTAGCGTTCCATCTGAGGTCTGATAAACAATACCATGACGCAGAGAACCACAACAATTAAACAAAAACTGAAGAGACAAACGTTCTGGTTGGCTCTAGTGACCCACAATTTAAGATAAAGTTTTATAGAAATCCTTTCATTTCACATCTTGTTGTAGTGATGTGTTGTAAGAACCTAGATATGCCTAGCGTTCCATCTGAGGTCTGATAAACAATACCATGACGCAGAGAACCACAACAATTAAACAAAAACTGAGATATAAACGTTTTGGTTGTCTCTAGTGACCCACAATTTAAGATAAAGTTTTATAGAAATCCTTTCATTTCACATCTTGTTGTAGTGATGTGTTGTAAGAACCTAGATATGCCTAGCGTTCCATCTGAGGTCTGATAAACAATGCCATGACGCAGAGAACCACAACAATTAAACAAAAACTGAGAGACAAACGTTCTGGTAGTCTCTAGTGACCCACAATTTAAGATAAAGTTTTATAGAAATCCTTTCATTTCACATCTTGTTGTAGTGATGTGTTGTACGAACCTAGATATGCCTAGCGTTCCATCTGAGGTCTGATAAACAATACCATGACGCAGAGAACCACAACAATTAAACAAAAACTGAGATAAAAACGTTCTGGTTGTCTCTAGTGACCCACAATTTAAGATAAAGTTTTATAGAAATCCTTTCATTTCACATCTTGTTGTAGTGATATGTTGTACGAACCTAGATATGCTTAGCGTTCCATCTGAGGTCTGATAAACAATACCATGACGCAGAGAACCACAACAATTAAACAGAAACCTCTATTGATCTTTTTAATTCTGTTCTCTTTGTAGTTAGTTTATTTCCTATTATACAACTTCATACACATATATAACATAATTAATATACAATAAATACAAAATCTTACATACCTACTCCTCGTTTTGGACTTGCATTTTCCATGCCTCGTTATAGTTAATCAAGGTTGTCTATATAATGGAGCATTTTAAAACTTGGGACCAAAATTTTTGTTTCCCTTTATACCCTCTACTACTTTTCCTGTTTGTTTTCATTAGTCTTCCATGTTTTCTAAAGCCATTTTTCTCTTACCCTGCCAATAAATTTTTCCAGTTTTATTATATTTTCTTCTAATCTTAGATTCAAGATTCTTTTGCCTTTTATTTCATTTGGTATATTTTCCCACTTATGCAAAACAAATTCGTCACCCCAGCATTTTGTTTCTTGACAATCAAAAATATAATGCCAAGTGATAGCTTCTTTATTACACAAATATAACTATTTGTAACAAAAACTTCACTTATCTTAAGAAAAATGATGTTAAATTTTTTCTTATTAATGGAGATCGATTTCACAAACAAATCGTTTGTATCATCAGTCCAAAAACAGTTCGTCGTCAAGGATACTGGTTACCATGTTATTATATTTTTTTTCAGTATTATCAACATCTGAAAACGAAACAAACCTAAAAACAGAATCGACTGCCAGTATTTCAAAATTCATTACGCTATGTTTATTTTTTAAAATTAATATCTTTTCCCAAACTATTAAATCTATCGGGCCATTTAATTGTTTTAGTAATTTAACTTGAGGATTTATTTGATGGTTAAATGACCAAAATTTATCTGCTACGGCCGACTTATCAGTTTGTTACACTTAATGTTACGAAAATGTTGTTTTGTTCTGGTTTCCAAATTACGTTTCGTCTTTCCAATATAAACCTGATCACAATCTAAACAATTAAATTGGTAAATACCAGATTTTTTATTATTAGTAATATCATCTTTTTTAGAGAAATGTATCTAGTAATTCTTTAATACTACATTTACTTTGAGGAACTAAAGTTATACCAACTTCTTTAAAAACTTTTGAAAGGTTTATTAACCCAAGGATGCTAAGTAAGCTTTTTAAAATTACAATCGTGTTCTATTTTTTAAGGGTAGAAATATCATTTGCAGTTTTTGATATTTAACTTTTTAAATTTTTGTTTTTATAAAGTCTTTAGTAAAAACATTAATTAAAGCAGTATTAATAATAGGTATGTTTATATTCCTTTTATATTTGTTTTCAGATGTTGGTAATACTGAAAAAACATAATAACGTGGTGACCAGTATCCTTGACGACGAAATGTTTTTGGACTGATGATACAAGCGATTTGTTTGTGAAATCGATCTCAATTAATAACAAAATTTTTTAATCATTTTTGTTAAGATAAGTGAAGTTTTTGTTATATATTTGTGTAATATTCATTGTAACTTTCTTCTTTTTCACACATTAGACATTTTCCCATTCCTTAAGTACATCACTCGTGTTCTAAACCATGCCAGCCCTTCTCTTCCTACTTTTTCACAGCTGTCAATATATGTTTCTCTGCCCCAATCATTTTTAAATGTTTTATATAATTTCAGAGATTAGTCAGTAATTCTTGTTTTTTCTTCTTTCCAGAATCCCTTTTCTATTCTTCCACTATCTAGCCATAATGAACCCATACCTGTTTCATGCAACATCTTTTGTATTTTATATATCCGAGTCTCTCTCCCATTTATTCTTGTTTGTGCTACCAAACACTGTTTAACAGTATTCTCCTCATCTAAACTCCATATTTCAGTGTTCTTTCCATCACCTTGTTCTTGTAACCTGATCTTCCGCCTCATTCGGTGAAGATCTAGGTAAGTCTACATCCTTCATCTCGCCCCGATATTTCTATTACATATAACACTCTGTTTTCTAGAATTGAACCAAACATCCTTTCTAACCATTCTCTTTGTATACTAACTACTAGAATAAAAAACGAATGGCAGCTTAGTCCTTCAAAACATATAAAGCAAATCAAAAAGTAAAAATACATCAATGATATTTTAAAAATATTATATACTACAACATCGTTTGCCTTTTACATCTACTCTTCCTTCTATTCCTTAAACATATGGTATTTTAAACGAAATCGTTTGGTCATTTTGGAAAAAAAAAAAAAAAAAAGCTTTTGTAGGTACGAGTGCGGCAATAAAATATTTATAAAATCAGAGAAGGCTTACTTCTTAAAAATAAAAGTTAGTATTCTTTTACAAAATATTCCCCATTGAGATGAATGAGTTTTTGTAGGCAATGGAGCAAGCGCCGGCGACTCAGAATTAGTTCTTCAAAATCTGCTCCCTAACAAACGATAGTGTGTTGTTTTGTTAACTATCTGAGACAGTTGACTGTGTAATACGATTGTGTTTCTTCAGTGTAAGTGACAAATCGAGCTTCTTTTATGGAAACGAGGACCGTCATTGCTCCAATTCTGACATTTTGTTATTTATTAAGTTTCCTTAACATAGATTTATAAGGAATGTATATTGAAATTGTTCCAGAAACTTGTACAATAAGAAAATGCAGACTGTTTTACATCCACAATCCTTCTTGTTGTTGTGATAGTTACTTAGTTAGTGCTGCCAACGGGCAAAAGTAAATAAATACCACTACAACAGTGGACGAAGCGGATTAAGGTAAGGCGGGGGATTAATTTTTTTTTTTTTTATTTACGTTATCTAAACTTAATTCATATCGGACGATGATTGAAGTGGGTAAAATGCTGCTCAGATAAACCCAGAAAAGTGGAGAATGGTACCACGAAATCTGTGTGGTTACCAAAGCTATTCATATCGGACGATGAATGAAGTGGGTAAAATGATGCTCAGATAAATCCAGAAAAGTGGAGAATGGTACCACGAATCTGTGTGGTTACCAAAGCTATTCATATCGGACGATGAATGAAGTGGGTAAAATGCTGCTCAGATAAACCCAGAAAAGTGGAGAATGGTACCACGAAATCTGTGTGGTTGCCAAAGCTATTCATATCGGACGATGAATGAAGTGGGTAAAATGATGCTCAGTTAAATCCAGAAAAGTGGAGAATGGTACCACGAATCTGTGTGGTTGCCAAAGCTATTCATATCGGACGATGAATGAAGTGGGTAAAATGATGCTCAGTTAAATCCAGAAAAGTGGAGAATGGTACCACGAAATCTGTGTGGTTGCCAAAGCTATTCATATCGGACGATGAATGAAGTGGGTAAAATGCTGCTCAGTTAAATCCAGAAAAGTGGAGAATGGTACCACGAAATCTGTGTGGTTGCCAAAGCTATTCATATCGGACGATGAATGAAGTGGGTAAAATGATGCTCAGATAAACCCAGAAAAGTGGAGAATGGTACCTCGAAATCTGTGTGGTTGCCAAAGCTATTCATATCGGACGATGAATGAAGTGGGTAACATGCTGCTCAGATAAACCCAGAAAAGTGGAGAATGGTACCTCGAAATCTGTGTGGTTGCCAAAGCTATTCATATCGGACGATGAATGAAGTGGGTAAAATGCTGCTCAGATATACCCAGAAAAGTGGAGAATGGTACCACGAAATCTGTGTGGTTGCCAAAGCTATTCATATCGGACGATGAATGAAGTGGGTAAAATGCTGCTCAGATAAATCCAGAAAAGTGGAGAATGGTACCTCGAAATCTGTGTGGTTGCCAAAGCTATTCATATCGGACGATGAATGAAGTGGGTAAAATGCTGCTCAGATATACCCAGAAAAGTGGAGAATGGTACCACGAATCTGTGTGGTTACCAAAGCTATTCATATCGGACGATGAATGAAGTGGTAAAATGATGCTAAGATAAATCCAGAAAAGTGGAGAATGGTACCTCGAAATCTGTGTGGTTGCCAAAGCTATTCATATCGGACGATGAATGAAGTGGGTAAAATGATGCTCAGATAAACCCAGAAAAGTGGAGAATGGTACCACGAAATCTGTGTGGTTGCCAAAGCTATTCATATCGGACGATGAATGAAGTGGGTAAAATGCTGCTCAGATAAACCCAGAAAAGTGGAGAATGGTACCTCGAAATCTGTGTGGTTGCCAAAGCTATTCATATCGGACGATGAATGAAGTGGGTAAAATGATGCTCAGTTAAACCCAGAAAAGTGGAGAATGGTACCACGAATCTGTGTGGTTGCCAAAGCTATTCATATCGGACGATGACTGAAGTGGGTAAAATGCTGCTCAGATATACCCAGAAAAGTGGAGAATGGTACCACGAAATCTGTGTGGTTGCCAAAGCTATTCATATCGGACGATGAATGAAGTGGGTAAAATGCTGCTCAGATAAATCCAGAAAAGTGGAGAATGGTACCTCGAAATCTGTGTGGTTGCCAAAGCTATTCATATCGGACGATGAATGAAGTGGGTAAAATGCTGCTCAGATATACCCAGAAAAGTGGAGAATGGTACCACGAATCTGTGTGGTTACCAAAGCTATTCATATCGGACGATGAATGAAGTGGTAAAATGATGCTAAGATAAATCCAGAAAAGTGGAGAATGGTACCTCGAAATCTGTGTGGTTGCCAAAGCTATTCATATCGGACGATGAATGAAGTGGGTAAAATGATGCTCAGATAAACCCAGAAAAGTGGAGAATGGTACCACGAAATCTGTGTGGTTGCCAAAGCTATTCATATCGGACGATGAATGAAGTGGGTAAAATGCTGCTCAGATAAACCCAGAAAAGTGGAGAATGGTACCTCGAAATCTGTGTGGTTGCCAAAGCTATTCATATCGGACGATGAATGAAGTGGGTAAAATGATGCTCAGTTAAACCCAGAAAAGTGGAGAATGGTACCACGAATCTGTGTGGTTGCCAAAGCTATTCATATCGGACGATGAATGAAGTGGGTAAAATGCTGCTCAGATAAACCCAGAAAAGTGGAGAATGGTACCACGAAATCTGTGTGGTTGCCAAAGCTATTCATATCGGACGATGAATGAAGTGGGTAAAATGATGCTCAGTTAAACCCAGAAAAGTGGAGAATGGTACCACGAATCTGTGTGGTTGCCAAAGCTATTCATATCGGACGATGAATGAAGTGGGTAAAATGCTGCTCAGATAAACCCAGAAAAGTGGAGAATGGTACCACGAAATCTGTGTGGTTGCCAAAGCTATTCATATCGGACGATGAATGAAGTGGGTAAAATGCTGCTCAGATAAACCCAGAAAAGTGGAGAATGGTACCTCGAAATCTGTGTGGTTGCCAAAGCTATTCATATCGGACGATGAATGAAGTGGGTAAAATGCTGCTCAGATAAACCCAGAAAAGTGGAGAATGGTACCACGAAATCTGTGTGGTTGCCAGAGCTATTCATATCGGACGATGAATGAAGTGGGTAAAATGATGCTCAGTTAAACCCAGAAAAGTGGAGAATGGTACCACGAAATCTGTGTGGTTGCCAAAGCTATTCATATGTAGAAAATGTGTGTGAGATACATAAATATATGAATGTGTATTTTGTTCTCATGATTATATTATGTAGTGAAATTAAGCCAATCCTATTGCGGACGATTAGGATTAGTTTCAGCTTGGAATAAAAATGAAAACGAAATTGTACAAAAATTCTTCATCAAAAAAGTTCGCATTTTATGTAATCTAGAATGTCCAGGCTTTAATATAAGGTAAACGCTTTAATATTTACGTAACAAATGGAGCTTCTGTGAAAGATTTTCAAAACATCGATCCGATTCAGCCGCGCTCACCTTATTTCAGAAGCCACGTTTTATGTTTCATTGATGATACGCTTTACTTTTAAATTTATGAAGCAAAAGCAAATCAAGAGGTGCTAGGTATTATTTACAAAGTGCATTTGTAAGTGGATGTTTACATTAAGTGTGAAAGGCGATTTCAAATTTTACAATACAATGAAGATAGACAAAATGGAACTTCAGTCATTATTTTATTTTCAGAAATATCGTTTTCTGGGTCGCTGTCGTAAGGTGTAGTATTTTCTCGCCTAGTTTTTGGAAGTTACTAAAGTACCTACATTGATACCTAAATGGATTCTGGTTTTCCAGTTATACCTATTGTTCGCATGAATGAGTGTTTCAAACAATACTCTTTATAGATTCAGTAAATCTCAAAACTGAATAGTTTAGTGTAATACACAAAGTAAAACTCCAAAATGCATATTTGCTCTTGTTATTCATTCATTTGCTAATAATGTCCTCATCTGTAGTGTACACAGAGATCCGGAGGTCAGGGTGAGCTATCTAGATAAGCATTTCACTTATCTTGAAAGATGAATGTCGTGTAACTATAAGCTCTATGGAACCTGGACTCATTTACCCACTTCATTCATCGTCCGATATGACTTAATGTCAGAGGAGGTTCAAAAAAGTTTCTATCAAGGTTTGAAATACTGTCACGTGTATTTATTATTAAAGGAAATCATTCGAAATGTTACATTTCTGTTAGAATGTATTGTAATCTATAAAACGAAATGTTGCTTATAAGGAGACAGGAATATTGCAAATTTTACATCCAAATTTGTGATGACTTTTCAGCTTCTGTAGCGCATACAGAAGTATCTTATTGAATATTGAGATATCATTCATTAACTATTAAACACCACCAGAACAGACTTAATGTCTGAATATGTGAACTTGCGATACCCAGCCCAAACGGAGTGAAATATTAAAAGTCTTAAAGTATCTGCAAAACAGCTCTAATAATTAGTTTAATTATAACACCATATGTAACATTTTTATGTCAAACAAAATGTATATCATAAAATTTCTGTGAATGGTGTCTTCAGTTGTTAATTATGTAATTTCTGTCTTTATATGTACACTACGTTGATAATATCATATGTTACCGACTGTCTTCTGTTTGTCATTTAGAGGCGAAACTAGAAACTTACTTAATTGTCCATGGAGGTTTGTCTATCGAGACTCTTTGATTTAATAAACTATGTTGGGAATGACTTTTGTCACCTCAAAGCAACACGTAATACATTAGTGCTGATTTTTCTATAAGTTGGTGCACTTTTGGCTTCTCTACTACATACAACAACTCAGTGTATTTCTCTAGAAATGTATGCTTTGAGATTTCTAAATGGCAACAAAATCTTGTGTAAACGATATAAGTAAAGCTTTGCTGTTTCAGTCCCGCAACACTATCCACCCTGTACATAGAAATATTACCGTTACTTCTTCCACTAAGCAGTTTGGTTAAAATACTTAGGTCATTCAATAATTAGTGGCAACAAATAAAACATTTTTGTAGCAATTACATTATTGCAGTGCCTAGAAGTAATCTCCAATATGAAGAACTCGCCATCCGTTGTCCTAATATTCGAACAGACTATAATTGCCTGTCTGATTAGAAAGTCAATTCCTCTAACTGTAGCTTCATTTTAGAAAAAAATATTGATGCTCCAGAATTTCCCATTTCCATCTGTGAAGTAAATTGACAACAGGGGTAGACGTGTGAGAACATAACACAATAGGATGAGAATTCAGGAGATTTGTTGGTCGTAAATGGTGTTCCATAAACTGACTCACGATTTCCTTGACGAACTGAATGAGTGATAAGCTCCAGGTCTTCCCTTCCTCTACGAAACGCTAGCCATTTTACGATATGGTAAAGTCTGTCTACCACAATCTCGTATGACATTGTCCGGCATTGTAACCTGAATTCTAATGAAGCATTTTGTTCGTGTTTACTAAATATATTTAGAGCACTAAAGATAACAGCCTACAATTAAACTTACTAAACATGTTTTACTGTCTTCAAACTCACAGCTAACAAATATTAGATGTTTTTATTTGTCATTGTTGTCAGCCTACATATAGCCCCAAACGCAGACAGTGTTGCCACTCATTTTTAATGACCCATCTAATAAATACATATATTATAGTTAGTTGAAGGAAATTAATCATTTCTTCATACTAGCCGTACATAGACTAAGGTTTTGTTAGTCAACATGAGAATTTAATGAGAATTCAACGTCACGACGGCAAGCTGGCCACGGCAGCGCAACAGGCCAGAGCGACCGAAGGGAAACCCGGAGATCCGCGGTTCATTGGCATTTTTGTCAGATACTTTCTTAACATGTGTAGATTTATGATAACCAGTTATATTTATTGTATTATAAGAGTGCACTTTTTTGTAGAGCAAATTGAGGATGCATTTTTCATTTACTGAGGATTAATTAATATATCCTCGTAATAGATCGAGTCAATATGAAGAATTGAATGCCACGGCCGGAGTTTGAACCGCGGATCTCCTAGTTTCCGTCCGGTCGCTCTGGCCCGTTGGGCTGCCGTGGCCAGCTTGCCGTCGTGACATTAAATTCTCATGTTGACTCTAAGTACATATATGTTTAAGATATTTTCATGACGAATGAAAGGTGTATCTAAAACGTTCTGAAAATTCCTAATTGTGAATGGCTTTTGTAAGTCTTAAAAGACAAAACAGAATAAATGTAGGTAGATGCTGTGGATAGCCATCTGTGAAAATTGGTCAAAAAGTGCAAAAAATGACATTTTTTTGCCCTAATTAAATAGAGTAATCCGCGTACTTCAATTTCCTATTATTTTTAAAGTCATGGAAACCTTTAGAAATTGTGGCATATGACTATTTAAGTGCGTCACTTTAATTGGGCACAGTACTTTAGGTGATTTTCTTATGTTTTAATTTTCAGCGCTTTTCAGAATACAAATTTCTCCACACGATGCAATTTTCAAACTTGAAGCTTGAAAATGTTTGCGCTTGAATAAAAACAGTGCCAAAGGAAATTGATGATGTGATTTTTTATAATGTCATCAGTTTTTGTGCAATTAAATAACACAGCACATGTTTCACAAGAAAATATTAAAAATTAATATAAGGAGATTTGAATAATATTTTTATCCTAAGCCAAGGGTCAGATTAAAATTTCATTTCCTCAATTAACTAATAATGTGTTTATGAGTATAACCGCAAAGTATTATTTTTCTTAAACTAAAATTGTATTATGTGGAAAAGTTTAATTAAATGACAATAAAACACTAAATGTCACAAGAAGTATTTTGGACAACGGTCTGAAAATTGATCTGTGAACTATTGTTAATATTACAATAATGTTGTTAAATTCCCAAGTCAATCCAAGAGAAATTGCACATTTTAGGATTTTCGCAGATGGGTATACTTAAACGTTAACCGTTTCCGATATATTCTTGTTTTGAGTTATACATTCTTCATCCTGAACATGCATAGAGAACCAAAGCGATGTGCCTTTTAAAACTAGACTGTTGATTTAATTGCATAGTTTATATCAATGAACAAGAAGTACGTATAAATATAAGAAGAAAGAAAGTCATATGAGTTTTGAGTTATATTATCGACATATTCTAAGCGCTATTATTGTTTCTGAGGAGCTTAAAGCGTGTAGGTATTTCAGTATTGCATCAAAAACTATATTTTTAGAAAAAAGATGTAAGTGTGATGTCAGTAGGAATGTTTGTGTGTGTTTTCTCAGCTGATATTGCTATGTGTGAGTTTTGTGCTCGTAGCTGTACAGACAGACAGACAGACAGAAAGCTGTAAACGTTTACAACAGCTCTTAACTAAAAAGCAGAACCGAAAATGGCCTCCCAAAAGGATCGCGCCTTTTGCGGTTCTGATAATGCTGGAGGAATTTAAGGATCATTTAACAGAGTGTAGTTTTTTGTTTGTCTAATACATCTGGAACAAATTAAACTTGAGGCTGTTGGAGTCTGTCGCTTTCTGTACAGTGCTGCTACACAAATCTCCAGCTTTTTGTACAAACTTTATGTTATTGTAGGTACAAGGGAATACTTTAAACAGCTATGTCATGACTTTGTGCATAACGACTTCTCATTTAACAAATGTATTTAACATTAATTCTATGTTTGAACAAGATGTACATTTGTTATGTAGTTATGTACTGGTAAACTGTAAAAGATAGAAAAAATCTAACTACAAAACAAATCTAAATCCTGTTAAAACATAATTTATATCAAACAGATATTTTTAGAGTTAACCCTTTTCGAGATATTCCTTGTTAGTTTTTAAATTTTGTAACACTTTCCTCATAAGAAGTCGTCATTTCTCTTTTTATCTCTTGGACATATAAAGAGAACGGAATTACAAAGTCATGACAAAACAGTTGATTATCGCTTAAATGAACTATGCTCGAGATGTTCTTGGGAAACAAGTCAGGTGAAACGGCGATCAGAGTGTACATCTCTCCCATCATCAGGATATTTTAATAAATGTTATAACCACAAATGTATCACTGGATATAACACAAATATAAACAAAGACAAAACACTATCAATGCTCGCATCACTGAACAAAAGACTGTTTTCAGTAAATTAAATGTCAGGTCAGGAGGTGGCGTGAGTATAGAAAATTAACTAGGTCAAAGAAACGTAACTACTTAACTTGATTATCAAGCTGTATAGATATGTGCTTCTTAAGTCGACAATTTCCACTTTAAGGCTGGTTTCCAAGAGGAGCTGAACTGAAATCCAGCATCACGATTAAGCGTACTCCTCTCGGAGGAAATGGCCAAAGCCTCCTTAACTCTCCGCTCCCAGTAACTGTTGCATTTTGCCTAAAATGTTAGCTCTATGGTCTGCCAGTCCAGACTTCTCAGGCTGCAATAAACGAATGCTCCGTTCATGTTCGTTTATTCTGGTAGCGCTGGTCCTTCCGGTTTGTCCTATATACGGTGTCTCACAATCACAGGGAATGCAGTACACTCCCGAAAGTTGGCTCTATGGTCTGTCAGTCCAGACTTCTCAGGTTGTATTAAACGAATGCTCCGTTCATGTTCGTTTATTCTGGTAGCGATGGTCCTTCCCTGTTTGTCCTATATACGGTGTCTCACAATCACAGGGAATGCGGTACACTCCCGAAAGTTGGCTCTATGCTCTGTCAGTCCAGACTTCTCAGGTTGTATTAAACGAATGTTCCGTTCATGTTCGTTTATTCTGGTAGCGATGGTCCTTCCCTGTTTGTCCTATATACGGTGTCTCACAATCACAGGGAATGCGGTACACTCCCGAAAGTTGGCTCTATGCTCTGTCAGTCCAGACTTCTCAGGTGAATGCTCCGTTCATGTTCGTTTATTCTGGTAGCGCTGGTCCTTCCGGTTTGTCCTATATACGGTGTCTCACAATCACAGGGAATGCGGTACACTCCCGAAAGTTGGCTCTATGCTCTGTCAGTCCAGACTTCTGAGGTTGTATTAAACGAATGCTCCGTTCATGTTCGTTTATTCTGGTAGCGCTGGTCCTTCCGGTTTGTCCTATATACGGTGTCTCACAATCACAGGGAATGCGGTACACTCCCGAAAGTTGGCTCTATGCTCTGTCAGTCCAGACTTCTGAGGTTGTGTTAAACGAATGCTCCGTTCATGTTCGTTTATTCTGGTAGCGATGGTCCTTCTAGTTTGTCCTATATATGGTGTCTCACAATCACAGGGAATGCGGTACACTCCCGAAAGTTGGCTCTATGCTCTGTCAGTCCAGACTTCTGAGGTTGTATTAAACGAATGCTCCTTTCATGTTCGTTTATTCTGGTAGCGATGGTCCTTCCGGTTTGTCCTATATACGGTGTCTCACAATCACAGGGAATGCGGTACACTCCGGGAACTAGGAAGTCCAGTTTGTCGTTCATCAGTCTCAACAGATGTTTAATCTTCGGAGGTGGCTAGTGGATGGTCCTGATGCTGATCGACTGTATTTCCTTGTGTCTACAATAAGTACTACATGGCAAAGCGAGAAGACGTATCGGAAAAAAAATTCGCAACACAGAGATGTTTACCTCAGCTTATCGTACATACATGGTCGGTCAAATGTATCTATAGTCTGTTCAGATGTATCATGTCTTCTGGACAGCAATGTGTCATACATCGACAGACGTAACAAAACATATCATATAGTTACACGTAGCTTCCAATCGCTCCATTTGCGTTTCGTAACTTACTGTATGTCAACTTACTAATATTTTACTCTTCTAATCGACCAAATAAGACCCGATAAGTAACGATCTGAGCGCTGGTCACCTGATGGTCAATACGCCTCAATGCTCTGTCGAGTAATACAAGGGTATAGAGATGTTGATGGACTGTATTTCCTTGTGTCTACAATAAGTACAAGAGCAGAAAAGGTCGTGTGAGGGTATGGGCTAGCTATCATACAGAAGGTAAACAATTATTTAGTTCATGAAGACTCTGTATGATTGCTTACTAGTCTGTGAGGTAGGCAGCAAGATCACCGTCTCCAGTCTTGTCCCTCTTCCATTGCCGACGGAGCGTTCTCAAAGACCGTCCTTGTTTCCCCAGGATCACGCTGCTCTACAGACCGTCAGGTAGGTTAAAGCGTTGCCAATACATTCAATCTAAAATTGTTAGGGATCCCGTCCACGCTTTCTCGGATCAGTTGTGCCTGCCTACATCTGTTCAAATTCTGTTCAAAACTTTCAAGAAAGCTAAACACACAACTGAATCATCAGATTTTGTAATTATTTAATGTCACCTTCGAGTCGACTGAAACACTGTACACACATGTTACGACCAGACGGTGAAGCCTGGGTCAACTATATGAGAAGTAGAACTGCAAATGTCTCAAACATCAGTTAAATGTTTCGTTCATCCAGGGAAATAATTTACCTATATGTATCGTACGTCTATTTTATGTGGCAGATTTTAGTAATTAAAAGAGAAATATCAGATGCTTATTGTGAAGTACGAGTTTATTGTACATGGTATGTTTCTGTAGTTACGGAACTAACAATATATCCTGTTGTAGTGGAAGGTCACAACTTGTACAGTACTTTCTAATTCAACAGATCCGTACTACACTAATATACTGTAAAACACAAGTCTCGCTGATGCCCTATTATTTTTGTATCTCCCATTACTAAAATTGTCAAGCTGGTGAAAACAGTCTACATATTATATTGCAGATATACAAATTGCTAGTCAAGATATAAGTGGAAATAATAAATCGTTGATTAAATTCGAATGTAACAAAATATTACAGAATTTGGATAAATACCAACCTAAGATGAGAAATAATAATAATAAAGAGATTACTAAATCATTATATCAAAAAGATTCAATTTTCACTAAAGCGGATAAGGGTAATAGGATTGTAATTTTAGATAAATCTCATTATATTAATAGAGTACAACTTTTATTTCAAGGTGAAGATTTTATAAAACTTAGTAAGGATCCTTTGAAATTTTGTATTTAAAATTTTATAAACTGCTTAATGAAGTAAAAATTATATCAAATAAATAAAAACATTTTGTAAAAGTTTTACCTAGAGTTTATGCTCTTCCTAAAATTCATAAACCTGGAAATAAAGTCAGACTTATTGTAAATTGTATAAATTCACCAACTTACAGTTTAGCTGAATGGTTACATAAAAATTTAAAATTTTGATAAATTTGAGAGTTTAAGTATTAAAACGTCTTTTGAATTAGTTAAAAAGATTGACAGTGTGATACTTGTTATCTGAAACTGATAAACTTGTTTCTTTTGATGTAACTGCCTTATTTCCTAGTATTCCTAGAGAAAGACATTCTCTTTCAAATGTTGAATTCAATAAAATTACATGACGATATAATAGTTGATTTTGTTAAACTTACTAATTTTTGTTTGGATCAAAATTTTTTTCACTTTTAATGGCGAATTCTTTCAACAAACTTCTGGCTTAGCAATGGGTAATCGTCTTTCACCTTTTGTTGCTGATCCTTTTATGAGTTTTTTTTTTTTTTTTTTCGAAATGCAAGTCACTAATGCATTCCATTTGATTTTTAAAACCTGTTACAGGCATTGTGACTTCGGGGGCTCGTAGAATTAAAAGTCCAATTTGCAGTAATGCTAAATGTTCTTTATTTCCGTAGAAATACACTTGCAGATTACAGCAGAATTACATCACATACACAATCACACTCTACCGAGGTCGATGACCACAACAAACAGCTTTCTCATTACATCTGTTTACAACACTACTCTTGTTACTCCTCCTCTTGGCGAGTCGTCGCTTATTGATAACTCGCGACTGTTCTGTCACCAGACCAAACTCGAGAAACTTTATCTGTGCTAGCACAGAATCTCACACTGTGCTGCCTATCAGTTCCTTTGTGTAAACAAGCCACGCGTATGCCACAGTCGTAAAAAATGGATTCGCGACAATATGTTGATGATAGATAGAGTCAACATGAAAAATGCAATGCCATGGCCGGGATTTGAACCACGGATCTCCTGGTTTCCGTCCAGTCGCTCTTAACCTTTGAGCTACCATGGCCAACGTGCCGCCCTGACATTAAATTCACCAGTTGACTTGGCATTGAATTTTTCATGTTGACTCTATCCATCAAATATCTTAGCCTGTATACGGCTAGTGTGGAAAAATGATTAATTTCCATCAATTAACTAAAATGTTGATGATATTTTTGTTATTATTCCTGATAAACACGTTAATAATGCTTTAAAATTACTAAATTTGCAAGAAAAAGCTATAAAATTAGAAAATGAAATTAATGGATTCCTTCCTTTTCTATATTTGATGATAATAATAAATTAGATTTTAGTATTTATAGAAAGTCTACTCATTTTCATAATTACATAAAAAATAAAAGTTTTAACCCTTTTCACATAAATTTGCTGTTTTAAATAGTAAGATTTATAGATTAATAAATATATCTCTGCATAAAGATGAATTTAATAAAGAATATAAACATATTGTTAATACTGCTTTAATTAATGGTTTTAATAAAGACTTTATACATAAAAAATTGAAAAATTTAAATATCACAAAACTGTTAATGATATATCTAACCTTAGAAATAAAAGACAATTATAATTGTAAGAAATTTACTTGCCATTCTTGGGTTAATAAACATTTTCAAAACAATTTTAAAGAGTTTTGTGTAACTTAAGTTCCTCAAAATAATATTAAAAATTCATATAATTTCTCTGAAAAAGATAAAATTCATAATAATAAAAAATCTCGTATTTATGAATTTAATTGTTTAGATTGTGATCCGGCGACTAAATGTAATTTGGAAATCAGAACGAAAGAACATTTTCGAAACATTAAGTATAAGCAGACTGATAAATTTGCCGTGGCAGATCATTTTTGGTCATTTCACCAATTAATAAATCCAGAAGTTAAAATACTAAAACAATTAAATAGTCCGATAGATTTACCTATTGGTTTGGGGAAAATATTTATTTAAACAAATTAATATCGTGTAGTAAATTTTGAAATACTAGCAGCCGATTCTGTTTTTAAGTTTATTTCACTTTCAGATTTTGGTAGTACTGACAACAACATAGAGACATGTCTGTAGTGATCGTAGCGAGGTTGTTTGAGCTGATGATGTGAATGAATATTCACGAAATCGCGATCCTCATCATTTTGTTGTAAGATAAGTGAAGTTTTATGTTACAGTGTAGAAGTTTGTATTGCTCGTAGATATGAAAACTGCAGCTGTAAAGAACATATGATAATGTATCACATACACTTATAAAGCAATGAAACTGAACTAATAGCTCTAGCTAGATGTAAAGCAAACCGACATGCAATGACAGCCCCTCCCTAAACGTCCTTTGTGGTGATCCATCATCTGTGCCCCAAAGTCACCAGGGGAGTGAGTCGTCTTCATAACACATTGGGGGACATATCCGCAACCAACATTTTACTGCAAATACACGTTTTGAGGTGTCTGTGTGTCAGCATAGCAACAATGTGAAGTGTTTCTTGACGCAAGACTACTCCGTAAAAGAACGTTTTTCAAATTGTGTGATTTATACAAAAATGACTAACAATTTTAATTAAAGTATCACATCTTTAAAATACGTTAGTGAAAAATGAAACGAACGAGGGCTGTTCAATAAAGAATGATCATAATTTTTAAGGTCATAATTTTTCGCACTAAAATTCAATTTTATTATATTCTGTTAGCTTAATGTGAAACAAACACGCTGTAGTATTTTCATTGTTGGTACTCCTAGTTCCCGCCTGTGAGAACCAGGCAAGTTCAGAGATGTTGAGTATCGACTATCGCTGCAATGGAGGTAACACGCAAGGAACAATATGCGGCTTTGAAATTCTGCTTTCGTCTGAACAAATCTTCAGTTGAAGCCTATACAATGTTACAGGAGGCCTGTGGCGAGTCTGTTCTTCCCTACAGCACAGCTCGAAGGTGGTTTAAAATGTTTAAAGAGGGGAGACAGTCAATTTCAAAGGAAGGTGGATCCGGTGTTCCAGTTACTGCTCTTACGGAAGAAAACATCAACACTGCTGCTGCCATTGTGAGAGAGGATCGACGAATTACCTTAAGATCATTTTCTGAAATACTGAACATTTCGTTGGGTGCCACACACACGTTGGTGACAGAAACATTACACATGAGACGTGTTTGTGCGTGATGGGTTCCCGAACAAAAGGACATTCACATGCAGTTAAAGTTGATGTTAGAGGAAGATCCGGAGTCTCTCTCAGACGTAATCACTGCTGATGAAACTTGGCTACATCATTTTGATCCTGAGAGCAAACAGCAAATCTCAGTGTGGAAATCTCCTTCATCACCAACCCCCAAAAAAAGCAAAAGTGGTTGCTTCTGCTGGGAAAGTTATGGTCATCTCATTCTTTGATATTCATGGAATGGTTTATCAGAATGTTGTACCTGCACACACATCAGTAACTGCACAATACTACAGAGATGTCCTGAAAACATTGCAAGTCCATATCAGGCGCAAAAGACCACATTTCCGTGAAGCAGGCTGCATGTGCGGCCGCATTTTGCCAATGTTGTTGCTGAATATCTTGCAAAAATCAACGTGAGGTACATTCCTCACCCTCCCTATACTTCACATTTAGCCCCATGTGACTTTCTTCTATTCCCTAACTTGAAGAAACGCCTTGGTGGGAGACATTGTCCATCATCAGAAGCTGTGGTGAAGGCTGCGGAGGCGATTTTGAAGGATCTCTCAAAAATGGTTTCCAACATGTCTTTGAAGACTGGCAGAAACGCTGGGACAAATACATCGCATTCAGGGGAGACTATTTTGAGAAGGACCATCAAAATTATGATTATTCTTTATTGAACAGCCCACGTATACCCTGAATATTCTGCGAACATCCTCACAAGTCCTCTTTTGTATAACTAGTAAACTGTTCCTAAGGCATAAACAAAAACAACAAATGTAGATGTTATTAAAAGACACATTGTGTGTAGCCTTAATTCTTTTCTAACAGACGTTATTCCCTTTGAGCTGTTAAACATTTAAAGTGTAAGGTATTTGTACAAGAGTAGAGAGCCAGCCGATCGTTCAAATTGAAACGTGGCGTTTGGTGTTCGAGCGACATTTGTGTGATTTAATTACCCCGTGCTTTGTGAGGGTTGACAGCTGGGGAGGTTTTCAGGTACAGGGACCACACAACAATACTTCATAATTAGCTCCTCCCCTCTTGTGGCTTCTGATTGGTAACGGTCTCATACAATGGTGTACATGATTACAGGGGCTTCCAGATACTCGACGAGATGTCAACTCACTGCAGACTCTTTAACGAGAAACAAACACATTCAGCCATTTACAGAAAAACCATTTCTCCAATACTTTGATTTTGTCACAAATTGCTCCAGTTATTGTAGTTCAAATAGCTTATGTATAAGATATATTCGTGACAAATCAAATGTACTTAATCTTGAACTGAATTATGATTTAACCAAAAAACCAGACATAGCTGATCACCTATGATCAACAATGAACATGTTAAATTAATTTCTGCTGACTCTTATGTATTTGCATCTACCAAATCCAAACGTTCCATCACCTACCAATTTTTTGTAACAGTAGAAAACTGTTATCGTGGATGTTAGCAATGTGCGATAAATGTGCTGATTAAAAGAAAGTAATTATATTTTATTAGTACGTCAACAAATGACATATTTGCTTTACGAAATGTTCAACAATAAGCCTCCCCTCACAAAACTATGCTTTTCTCGCCAAAGTGAATGTTTACTTCAACAGCAGACAAGGAAGGTTTGTTGTAGATACAAATTGTTCTGCATTGTTACCAAAACCTAATAGAAGCTAATTCTCCGTGTTCTCAGTTGTAAATTAACAAGTATAGTGTTTCTAATATTGTTTTTTTTTTAAGCATTGCGAATTACGAGAATGATGTCTCTCAAATGTGCAAACAAACGATAAATTAAGACTTGAATGATGAAGCCTGGGACTGGATAGTAAGTCGCCACAAACGGCGTATCTCGAATGCGAGAGCCCCTTGTGGTCTACTGGGAAAATATAGGTACGTGTCAGTTGAAGAATTGAACGTCATGATGGCACGTTGGCCATGGTAGCGACTGGACGGAAACTAGGAGATCCGTGGTTCAAATCCCTGCCATGACATTGAATTTTTCAATACATAAAAACAATTTTTGTTACATTTCTGGTAAGTTCATTTTAAAAGTGTATAGGCAAAATCTGACTCCTGAAATTAAAAGAGTCTTTGAGTTATTTTGACAATAAAATAGACGTGAATAAGTTTTAGTCTCCAGAAATGTTTTGTGCCATATGTATAATTCTATTAACCGGCTGGTATGCCTTTTGCAGTTATGATATGGCGGTAATCTAAGTCTGCTACGTTTGTTTGTATCTGGAACAAGTTCAAAATCCAAATACACTGTTAAATGTAAATGTAAAAATGTAAAAATGCACTGTTCTCATACCAACTGCACCAGACTACAGTAATATGACTGAAGTGTTAATAATCACAAAATGACCCACATTTTGTGGAAGGAGTTATCGTAAACCACCCACACTCATTATTCAAGGAGGATCGAAATGATTTGGTTTGTCATCTCGGGTTATCTATTTGCTTCAGGATTGAAAGCCTGACACTTCCTGCAGGATGGCACCTTTTGTCAACGCCAAAAGGAATAGCCCAAGCAGTCGGTAGGGAGAGTTACATTAACATGCACCGAGCAAGATTGCTCAGGCGGTTTCGTCTGTGAACCACATTCGGGAGGTCCGGGCTCGATTCTCGTGGCTGGCCTGTCTGACCCATTCGTTTTTCCTGGGGATTCCGGGGTCGCTAGGCCAATGCTGTATATATTAATTACATCACAAGAATATCCTGTCCCTTCATTTCATCTCTATTATCATTTGACACCATCTCTCATCTGTTGGTCTCTTTCAGGGTAGGAGTTCTCGGTGGGTGTCTCGGCGGTGCATGGCAGGATGCTTTGCTCTGAGTGAACCACTTTCACCTCCGGCAGGTCGGTTGCCGGCCTCCGGACCGACTCCTGGGACCGTCTTCCAAGTACAGTACGGTGGAATGTCTGTTGTCCTGGACTGTCGAGGACGCGGGTTGCGTCTAAGTAAAATAAATGGGCCCTGAACTCTTGTGACTCCGGACTGACGCCTTCTGTTTCCTCTCGCTTCATCCTCCCTTCCGGAGATGCCCCACTTGGGGGTACAAGGTACAATAGACTGGTCACAGTGTCAAATCTCCTCCGAAAAAAAAAAAAAAACAACACAAGATAAACTGTTGAAGCAAAATATTTGAAAGGAAATTGCGAAACAATTGAAATATGAAAGTAGACATCAGTTGTTTTACTATCTATTTATTATGGTATCTATTGACTTTGTGAAAAACTTTACCCTAGATAGACTGTAAAATAATCTGCCTTTTTTGTATATGGAAAAAACATAATATAATAATTATTATTAGCTTAGTATTATGCGTATCAATTGTCTCTATAGATGGGAAAGTACTGCTATATAAATATGTTTAAGTGTTAAATAATTCTGAACGTTTCGAAAAAGTGTAGTTTCATAAAATGTTAATTCTGTGGTACAAATTCAATTCAAAAATCTCGCACTACCGGTATTTGAAAATGTTTATTAAGACTGATAAGGTGGCTATTATGTTATTTTGATTTTGATGTTATAATGTTATTGTGAACGGCAACACCAATTTCATGTTCAAGTCCTCGTTTTAATGTTAATGTTTCTAAATGCATGAAGCTTTATACAGAGTGTCCCAAATTGATCTATACGCTATTTGTATTGTTATTTCTCTGCAACGAAATGAAACAGAAATACAGGTTTTGTTATGTATAATCCACATGTTCATAGATGTTCACGTCTTTATAGACAACAATGGCGGCGAGATTATCAGAGAATGTAACTGGATACTGAAGTGTAATTGGAAAGTGGACAATGTTGTTGAGCTGCAAAGACGATGGATGGTTGAAATAGGAACACCAACAACAAAAATTCGAGACAAGCTTGAAGACGATGGAACGGTGCAAGGTGAGT
This sequence comes from Mantis religiosa, assembly GCA_030765055.1. Classification (NCBI taxonomy): domain Eukaryota; kingdom Metazoa; phylum Arthropoda; class Insecta; order Mantodea; family Mantidae; genus Mantis; species Mantis religiosa. The sequence continues at coordinate 234,269,655 of CM060951.1, read as the reverse complement.
AGAAAGGTCGTTGCACAAGAAAGGTAAGTTCTACTAATAAGGATAGTAGTGTTGCAGTCATGCAGATTTTTTCCCGATCCCCAACGAAGTCAGTGAGGCAAAGTTCTCGTGAGGTTGGTATCAACAATGTTCGTAAAATTTTGTGGGGTCAAAAATGGAAGCCTTACATTCCGAGACTTCTCCACGTAGAACTAAATAAGGACGGTCCAGATAGGCGGCTGCAATTTTGTGAGTGGTTTCTGCAGAAGTGTGATGAAAGAGAAGAAATTTCAGAAAAAATGTTGCAAGTGTCCTCCACGAGCATTTATACATGTTTGTACTCGTCTCACCATATTCTCTCAAGCTTTACGGAGAGTATCCTCGCCAATGTTACTTATTTCGGTTTGAATAGATTCCTTGAGAACATCAATTGTCCGTGGGCTATTCTTGTACACTCCATTCTTAAATATCCCACTTGAAAAAATCCGGTGAGGTTAGGTCAAGGGATCTGAGGGGCTCAGAACTTTTGAGATTATTCGACTATCAAAGAAACTGGTTACAAGTTCCATGGTGTTGTTAGATGTATGGCACGTTGCTCCATCTTGCTGGAAATAACCTTCTCTCAATTCGATATTATCTCCGTAAAACTTCAGAGAATATGGTGAGACGAGTACAAACATGTATAGATGCTGGTGGAGGACACTTCCAACATTTTCTCTGAGATGTAAATAGTTTAATGTAATTTCCTAATTATGTATTATATTCTCCCAAAGTTGTATGTGTGTCCTATTATTTGTTCTAAAGTTATGACCTATTGAAATGGTTCAGGTTTATAAGGATCGCACTATACTTCTGTTTCATTTCGTTCCGAAGAAATAACAGTTCAAAGAGTTAGGTATAGGTACAACAATTAGGAACACTCTGTAGTTTACCAGTTATACAATACTCATTCAAAACAAACAGAACATTCCCAAAAAATGCGAAATACTTATATATTTGTCAGGAAAATAACTTTAAAAAATATTTTAGAGCCATTTTTTATATATTTTCCAAACATAGTTCATAGTTTAGCCTAGTGGGACTCAGAACGGCATTCTCTGTAACTAACCACTTTGTTCGCACACAGACAGTGATATCTCGGTATCTAATTCTTGGGTACAATACAATAGTTATAAAAGAACTAAATATTAATAAATACTCAGAGCAGGGAGAGTTTCCGGTCTTCACGAAGGCTGTTATTAGTAATAAGATAAGAACTTCCTGTCTGTGTGTACGCACAAGGCTTGTGGTCAGCACCTCCACATAGTAATGGCTTTTCAGTGGCGAACGTGTCATAAATCAAAACCCTGTGGTCGTCTCCTGCCTAAATAAATAAGCAAATTAACAAACTGCGACCACTCGACTAGACTCCAGACTTCACATAAAACTCCTCCTTGGTGAAATATCCTAAAAACTTATTCACTTCCCTTTTATAGCACTTAGTACATCAGCAACTGTACTCCTTCAAGAAAACTCATCTAACTACCTTGTTTACACAATTCCTTAATTTACAAAAGACAATTAAAAATATGTTCGTGTCTCTGTTTGTGAACAAGTGAAATCAGGATTAAATACGAAACGTTACATTTAATTTCAGCATCTTCCAACCAGACTACACTTCACAATATTATATTTTCCAAAATGTTCCAAAAATTAAATTAAAATGTCCTGGAATTAACATATCTTCAAGACAAATAAAATGTATATCTTGAATTTTCTGTGAATGTACTCAGAAGTTCTCTTTATTCGGAATGACTTTTGTATAACTGATAAACTGTAGGAGATAGACAAAATATTACTACACAACAAATGCATATCTTGAATTTTCTGTGAATTTACTCAGAAGTTCTCTTTATTCTGAATGAGACTTTTCTATAACTGATAAACTGTAGGAGATAGACAAAATATTACTACACAACAAATGTATATCTTGAATTTTCTGTGAATGTACTCAGAAGTTCACTTTATTCTGAATGACTTTTGTATAACTGCTAAACTGTAAGAGATAGACAAAATATTGCTACACAACAAATGTATATCTTGAATTTTCTGTGAACGTACTCAGAAGTTCTCTTTATTCTGAATGACTTTTGTATAACTGCTAAACTGTAAGAGATAGACAAAATATTACTACACAACAAATGTATATCTTGAATTTTCTGTGAATGTACTCAGAAGTTCACTTTATTCTGAATGACTTTTGTATAACTGCTAAACTGTAAGAGATAGACAAAATATTGCTACACAACAAATGTATATCTTGAATTTTCTGTGAATGTACTCAGAAGTTCTCTTTATTCTGAATGACTTTTGTATAACTGATAAACTGTAAGAGATAGACAAAATATTACTACATAACAAATGTATATCTTGAATTTTCTGTGAATGTACTCAGAAGTTCTCTTTATTCTGAATGACTTTTGTATAACTGATAAACTGTAGGAGATAGACAAAATATTACTACACAACAAATGTATATCTTGAATTTTCTGTGAATGTACTCAGAAGTTCTCTTTATTCTGAATGAGACTTTTCTATAACTGATAAACTGTAGGAGATAGACAAAATATTACTACATAACAAATGTATATCTTGAATTTTCTATGAATGCACTCAGAAGTTCTCTTTATTCTGAATGACTTTTGTATAACTGATAAACTGTAGGAGATAGACAAAATATTACTACACAACAAATGTATATCTTGAATTTTCTGTGAATGTACTCAGAAGTTCTCTTTATTCTGAATGAGACTTTTGTATAACTGATAAACTGTAGGAGATAGACAAAATATTACTACACAACAAATGTATATCTTGAATTTTCTATGAATGCACTCAGAAGTTCTCTTTATTCTGAATGACTTTTGTATAACTGATAAACTGTAAGAGGTAGACAAAATATTACTACACAACAAATGTATATCATAAACTTTCTGTGAACGTACTCGGAAGTGTTGTACATTCTCATAATTTACTACATAAAACTGGAAATCTTGTTATATGTACCTGACACAATTTCCGAAATATTTCTTGTTAATTGTTCAGAATTTATGTTTTTGGAAATTGTAGTTATTATTATTTATTCTTCAAAAGAAGTAATATTTTACCAGTGATGTATGTTAGCGTTCTAGTTACAAAAATACATAAATATAAACATCGTGATAATTATTACGTACAAGGTTTAGTAATTTGGCCAATAAAGTGCTCAAAGTCTGAAGTGCCAGATATTTTAAGGAAAACATAAAACAACAGTGTTTGAAGATCTGTATGACAATATGAAAGATTTTGAAGGTGATTATATATGTTTTTGTAATGAAGATCACATCTAAATATTAAGTGTTCAACACTTTCACTTTTACATTGAAAATGGTAATTCGTTATTAATTATGTTCAATCTTGGACATACAGAAACAGTACACAGTAAATTGACTATCACTTAACGTCTACTGTAGCTATAATAGCAGTGAAGTAGATAGAGCAACTTGTCTTCTTGGACAGCAGAACAACTTTTGTGAGTATCTGCTTAGTCTACGCGAATAAACAGTCAATGGGGCGGCATATGACAAAACATTAGAAAACAATGAATATGTCCAGTTTCTACAAAAGTCGTTGTAAGTAGTCAGGCTACTCTCTAAAACACATTTTGGTAAAACTAATACCTGAAGACTGCTTTAATCAAATCCAAGACAGGTATGTCGTAATTAAAACAGAACCAAAATAAATATTAGTTTCACATCCTTGCGACTTTTATACATATTTTGAGTTCTGCGGTTTATGGACATGAACCTCCCCTTTTCTCCACAGAACATTAAAACTTACACTTCTGGTCAAATCTTGACGTCCATCGAATTTTTCGGAGGAAAAGAATAATTTCTCCAAATGTAAGTTAAATTTCTGTTTTTTTTTTTTATTTTGGTACGTAAATATAATTTGCCAAATACAAAGAAGAAAATTTTGGTTGGTCATTGACGTACGAGGAAATGGAACGCCGATACTTTGAGGTAAACCTTTGATAGTTTTAGATGTTTTGTATCAATGAAAGTTGTTACATTTATGGTAGATATGTAATAAAAGAAGTAAGATTATTGCCTGGTACATTTCCCCTAGCTGAAGTCAATATTCCAACAGAAACAAAAGTCCAAGAGGTCCCCAGTTCGAATCTCACTCAGGGTGAGTTAACTGGATAAGGTTTTGCCCGGGGTTCTCCCTTATCCTGAAAGACGAACGTCGGGTAACTCTAAGCTCTATGGACCCTGAGCTTATTTGAGCGTCATTTCATCTATTCCATTCATCGTCCGAAATTACTTAACGTTGGAGGACGTAAATTACACAAAAATGGAGACATTTACGCAACAAACTATCTATTTTCAGCTTGTTATAATTTAATTTTTGTTTCGACGTAATTGTAACGAGAGCGAAGGAATATGGACTGAACAGGTGGCAACAAGTCTGGACGAACACAAGGAAAGGTGCAGTGACTTCCCGTTAGTGAAAAACAGATTGCTTCAAAAGATTCCAATACAATGTTACCTGGCCATGGAAAATTAAACGCATTCCTATACCGATTTAGAATAACAAATAACCCACTCTGTCCTTGCGGAGAAGAAGAACAGACCGTTAACCATATAATATTTAATTGCAGAAGACTTGATAAAGAAAGACTAGAATTGGCAAAAAGTGTAACAAGCAATGGAGGGAAATGGCCTACCACCAACGAGAAGATTGCGAATAATCACCTGAAGTCGTTCGTAAAATTTGCAACTTCTATAAAAATCACGGACATGGACTGAAGTTTTGGAGTGTAATAACGACAAATTGTGAACTCTATACAATCAACTTACTCCGGTTTCATTATAATCTTACAATTAACTAAAACATAAAGCACCATTTCTACAAATATGACAAGTATTTAGACCGAAATAATTACAAATCAAAAATCAGCTAGAAGAATAGACTCAATTTAATATACATAGAGTCTAAAACAAACAATAACCCAATGTAAACTTGTTGTAATGTTTACAATGACTAATTCAAAATAGAACATGTAACTATAAGGCATGTAGTATTACTATGTAATGGAGCATGCTGTTGATATCAATAAAGCAAAAAAAAAAAAAAAAAAAAAAAAAGTAAAGATGAGCATCTATGTGTGCTATTGTCTTCTCCTTTACCCTAATTAGGTAATTTTTTCGATGTTTTAGGAAGTGAAATGTACGACAAGTCCAGGTTAAAGCAACGTCAGTTACAGAAGTCACAAAAAGATGACTTCCGATAAAATCACCTTGAGAGCAAAAGAACCTACTTTTTACTTCGTTTAAGAATTAACATGCATTCCAGGTAAATAAACTGTGTTACGTAATGTATTTAGTGTCGAGAAGTATAGTAACGTTCTATGACTAATACACATAAACGTGAAGAGACCGTAGATTGTATAAGTACAACCAAATAAAACACAATCGTGTCCAAAGTGTATGAAAACGACGCCCTTAACATTGTTGTGGATTTGTCAAGTGATATTCTTTTTATAAAAGTGTAAAATAAACATGTTTGGATATTACTATGTTTGTCAATAAAGCCTGACTGTTTATTTAAATGGCAACATGTGATTCCTTAAATCTCGGAACGTACAGGTACTGAGACTTTTAACACTTTTTGCCTTGTTTTTAATACTTCCAGTTTCACAGTTGGTTTTTTTTTTTTTTTTTTTTCAAAATTTTGCATACCGTAGAATGAGTAGTCCTTCGTTCTGGATGCATTTCATAAAACAGGTCAAACGTCTTCTTGGGTCCTGCTCCTATCTCCATATCCGATTATCATTAATATTTTAAGTTCTTGTCTTTCTGTAAGTTGTGCCATGACTATTTTCAGGATGATTTGACAATGAAGTAAGCATTGTTGTCCTTATTAACCTAGCTTTTGTTTGTACTACAATCTATCTGTACCCAGTTTAATCCTGCTGTAAACATCTGGGTGAGAAGAGAGACAGACACAAAACGGTTAAGTTAATGGACGTTTTCTTTTATTTGCATAAATCTCTCCTTTAAGAACAGTACTGATCACTGCTCTGTGTGAGCTAATTTCGGACAGAGAAAACTATGTAAATGTTTCGATTGTTATGAAGGTAATAGCCTCACATTTTATCTTTCTGTTTCACATATCACATAGATGTGTTCTGTATAGAGATTAGACAGGAGACAGGTGAAATTCTACACACCTTTAACTTATTATATTAAATTAAGCTGTATTTCATTTAACAATTACTAAATGACACTTGCCTTCCTATACCAGACAGCTCTCTCACAACGAGGTCTGTATCGAGTTAACTGTTGATTAAGATGTTATTGTTTATAGTGTGGAGTTGCCTCTTTCGTATCTCACAAGCCAAACAACACTTTTAAAATCAGTAAGCTTCTCTTTATATAGCAGGTTGCTACTTAAGCCGAAATAAAACACAAACGAGGCAAAACTTTAAAAAGTAGCGTGAGGTGAATGATCGCACATTGCTTCTCGGTGCTTAAAGAAACAAACTGATGATCTCGTTGGTGTTTCCGCAAGTAGTGTACATAGTGTTAGAATGGAACAGCAAGCATCCGCAAGTAAAATTCATGATGAGCTTTTCAGAAATGAATCAACTCATATATTTAATAAGTTTATGTGTATTATGTGTAACCCCTCTCTATTTATTTATTCATTGTCTAGAAGTTAGCGCTGCTATACTCTATCTCACGTTAATTTAATCCTGCTGTAAACATCAAGACGGAGCTGACTCAACTCGCCACGTGTTAGATGCTATACTCTATCTAACGTTAGTTTAATTCTGCTGTAAACAACAAGACGGAGCTGACTCAGCTCGTCACGTGTTAGATGCTATACTCTACCTCACGTTAGTTTAATCCTGCTGTAAACAACAAGACGGAGCTGACTCAACTCGCCACGTGTTAGATGCTATACTCTATCTCACGTTAGTTTAATCCTGCTGTAAACAACAAGACGGAGCTGACTCAATTCGCCACGTGTTAGATGCTATACTCTATCTCACGTTAGTTTAATCCTGCTTTAAACAACAAGACAGAGCTGACTCAACTCGCCATGTGTTAGATGCTATACTCTATCTCACGTTAGTTTAATCCTGCTGTAAACAACAAGACGGCGCTGACACAACTCACCACGTGTTAGATGCTATACTCTATCTCACGTTAGTTTAATTCTGCTGTAAACAACAAGACGGAGCTGACACAACTCACCACGTGTTAGATGATATACTCTATCTCACGTTAGTTTAATCCTGCTGTAAACAACAAGACGAAGCCCACACAACTCACCACGTGTTAGATGCTATGCTCTATCTCACTCTAGTTTAATCCTACTTTAAACAACAAGACGGAGCTGACACAACTCACCACGTGTTAGATGCTATACTCTATCTCACGTTAGTTTAATCCTGCTGTAAACAACAAGACGGAGCTGACTCAACTCGCCACGTGTTAGATGCTATACTCTATCTCACGTTAGTTTAATCCTGCTTTAAACAACAAGACAGAGCTGACTCAACTCGCCACGTGTTAGATCCTATACTCTATCTCACGTTAGTTTAATTCTGCTTTAAACAACAAGGCAGAGCTGACTCAACTCGCCACGTGTTAGATGCTATACTCTATCTCACGTTAGTTTACTCCTGCTTTAAACAACAAGGTGGAGCTGACTCAGCTCGTCACGTGTTAGATGCTATACTCTATCTCACGTTAGTTTAATACTGCTTTAAACAACAAGGCAGAGCTGACTCAACTCGCCACGAGTTAGATGCTATACTCTATCTAACGTTAGTTTAATACTGCTTTAAACAACAAGGCAGAGCTGACTCAACTCGCCACGTGTTAGATGCTATACTCTATCTCACGTTAGTTTACTCCTGCTTTAAACAACAAGGCAGAGCTGACTCAACTCGCCACGTGTTAGATGCTATACTCTATCTCACGTTAGTTTACTCCTGCTTTAAACAACAAGGCAGAGCTGACTCAACTCGCCACGTGTTAGATGCTATACTCTATCTCACGTTAGTTTAATCCTGCTTTAAACAACTAGGCAGAGCTGACTCAACTCGCCACGTGTTAGATGCTATACTATATCTCACGTTAGTTTAATCCTGCTTTAAACAACAAGGTGGAGCTGACTCAACTCGCCACGTGTTAGATGCTATACTCTATCTCACGTTAGTTTAATACTGCTTTAAACAACAAGACAGAGCTGACTCAACTCCCCACGTGTTTGATGCTATACTCTATCTAACGTTAGTTTACTCCTGCTTTTAACAACAAGTCGGAGTTGACTCAACTCGCCACGTCTTAGATGCTATACTCTATCTAACGTTAGTTTACTCCTGCTTTAAACAACAAGGTGGAGCTGACTCAACTCGCCACGTGTTAGATGCTATACTCTATCTAACGTTAGTTTACTCCTGCTTTAAACAACTAGGCAGAGCTGACTCAACTCGCCACGTGTTAGATGCTATACTCTATCTAACGTTAGTTTACTCCTGCTTTAAACAACAAGGTAGAGCAGACTCAACTCGCCACGTGTTAGATGCTATACTCTATCTAACGTTAGTTTACTCCTGCTTTAAACAACAAGGCAGAGCTGACTCAACTCGCCACGAGTTAGATGCTATACTCTATCTAACGTTCGTTTACTCCTGCTTTAAACAACAAGGCAGAGCTGACTCAAACCGCCACGAGTTAGATGCTATACTCTATCTAACGTTAGTTTACTCCTACTTTAAACAACTAGGCAGAGCTGACTCAGGTCGCCACGTGTTACATGCTACACTCTATCTAACGTTAGTTTAATACTGCTTTAAACAACTAGGCAGAGCTGACTCAACTCGTCACGTGTTAGACGATATACTCTATCTCACGTTAGTTTAATACTGCTTTAAACAACAAGGCAGAGCTGACTCAACTCGCCACGAGTTAGATGCTATACTCTATCTAACGTTAGTTTACTCCTACTTTAAACAACTAGGCAGAGCTGACTCAACTCGTCACGATTTAGGCGATATACTCTATCTCAGGCTAGCTTAATACTGCTTTAAACAACAAGGCAGAGCTGACTCAGCTCGTCACGTGTTAGATGCTATACTCTATCTCACGTTAATTTAATACTGCTTTAAACAACAAGGCAGAGCTGACTCAGCTCGTCACGTGTTAGATGCTATACTCTATCTCACGTTAGTTTAATACTGCTTTAAACAACAAGGCAGAGCTGACTCAACTCGTCACGTGTTAGATGCTATACTCTATCTCACGTTAGTTTAATACTGCTTTAAACAACAAGGCAGAGCTGACTCAACTCGTCACGTGTTAGATGCTATACTCTATCTCACGTTAGTTTAATACTGCTTTAAACAACAAGGCAGAGCTGACTCAACTCGTCACGTGTTAGATGCTATACTCTATCTCACGTTAGTTTAATACTGCTTTAAACAACAAGGCAGAGCTGACTCAACTCGTCACGTGTTAGATCCTATACTCTATCTCACGTTAGTTTAATACTGCTTTAAACAACAAGGCAGAGCTGACTCAACTCGTCACGTGTTAGATGCTATACTCTATCTCACGTTAGTTTAATACTGCTTTAAACAACAAGGCAGAGCTGACTCAACTCGTCACGTGTTAGATGCTATACTCTATCTAAAGTTAGTTTAATACTGCTTTAAACAACAAGGCAGAGCTGACTCAACTCGCCACGTGTTAGATGCTATACTCTATCTAACGTTAGTTTAATACTGCTTTAAACAACAAGGCAGAGCTGACTCAGCTCGTCACGTGTTAGATGCTATACTCTATCTAACGTTAGTTTAATCCTACTTTAAACAACTAGGCAGAGCTGACTCAACTCGTCACGATTTAGGCGATATACTCTATCTCAGGCTAGCTTAATACTGCTTTAAACAACAAGGCAGAGCTGACTCAGCTCGTCACGTGTTAGATGCTATACTCTATCTCACGTTAGTTTAATACTGCTTTAAACAACAAGGCAGAGCTGACTCAGCTCGTCACGTGTTAGATGCTATACTCTATCTCACGTTAGTTTAATACTGCTTTAAACAACAAGGCAGAGCTGACTCAACTCGTCACGTGTTAGATGCTATACTCTATCTCACGTTAGTTTAATACTGCTTTAAACAACAAGGCAGAGCTGACTCAACTCGTCACGTGTTAGATGCTATACTCTATCTCACGTTAGTTAAATACTGCTTTAAACAACAAGGCAGAGCTGACTCAACTCGTCACGTGTTAGATGCTATACTCTATCTAACGTTAGTTTAATACTGCTTTAAACAACAAGGCAGAGCTGACTCAGCTCGTCACGTGTTAGATGCTATACTCTATCTCACGTTAGTTTAATACTGCTTTAAACAACAAGGCAGAGCTGACTCAACTCGTCACGTGTTAGATGCTATACTCTATCTCACGTTAGTTTAATACTGCTTTAAACAACAAGGCAGAGCTGACTCAACTCGTCACGTGTTAGATGCTATACTCTATCTCACGTTAGTTTAATACTGCTTTAAACAACAAGGCAGAGCTGACTCAACTCGTCACGTGTTAGATGCTATACTCTATCTCACGTTAGTTTAATACTGCTTTAAACAACAAGGCAGAGCTGACTCAACTCGTCACGTGTTAGATGCTATACTCTATCTCACGTTAGTTTACTCCTGCTTTAAACAACAAGGCAGAGCTGACTCAACTCGTCACGTGTTAGATGCTATACTGTATCTCACGTTAGTTTAATACTGCTTTAAACAATAAGGCAGTGCTGACTCAACTCGTCACGTGTTAGATGCTATACTCTATCTAAAGTTAGTTTAATACTGCTTTAAACAACAAGGCAGAGCTGACTCAACTCGCCACGTGTTAGATGCTATACTCTATCTAACGTTAGTTTAATACTGCTTTAAACAACAAGGCAGAGCTGACTCAACTCGCCACGTGATAGATGTCATACTCTATCGCACGTTAGTTTAATCCTGCTTTAAACAACAAGGCACAGCTGACTCTACTAGCCAGGTGTCAGATGCTATACTCCATCTCACGTTAGTTTAATCCTGCTTTAGACAACAAGGTGGAGCTGACTCAAGTCGCCACGTGTTAGATGCTATACTCAATCTCACGTTAGTTTAATACTGCTTTAGACAACAAGGTGGAGCTGACTCAAGTCGCCACGTGTTAGATGCTATACTCAATCTCACGTTAGTTTAATCCTGCTTTAGACAACAAGGTGGAGCTGACTCACCTCAACACGTGTCAGATGCTATAATCTATCTCACGTTAGTTTAATCCTGCTTTAGACAAAAACGTGGAGCTGACTCTACTCGCCACGTGTCAGATACTATACTCCATCTCACGTTAGTTTAATCCTGCTTTAAACAACAAGGCAGAGCTGACTCTACTAGCCAGGTGTCAGATGCTATACTCCATTTCACGTTAGTTTAATCCTGCTTTAGACAAAAACGTGGAGCTGACTCAAGTCGCCACGTGTTAGATGCTATACTCTATCTAACGTCAGTTTAATCCTACTTTAAACAACAAGGCAGAGCTGACTCAACTCGCCAAGTGTTAGATGCTATACTCTATCTCACGTTAGTTTTATCCTGCTCTAAACAACAAGGCAGAGCTGACTCAACTCGCCACGTGTTAGATGTTATACTCTATCCTCCGTTAGTTTAATCCTGCTTTAAGCAACAAGTTAGAGCTGACTCAACTCGCCACGTGTTAGATACTATACTCTATCTCACGTTAATTTGATCCTGCTGTGAACAACAAGACGGAGCTGACTTAACTCGCCACGTGTTAGATGCTATACTCTATCTACCGTTAGTTTAATCCTGCTTTAAGCAACAAGTTAGAGCTGACTCAACTCGCCACGTGTTAGATACTATACTCTATCTCACGTTAGTTTGATCCTGCTGTGAACAACAAGACGGAGCTGACATAACTCGCCACGTGTTAGATGCTATACTCTATCTCACGTTAGTTTGATCCTGCCGTAAACAACAAGACAGAGCTGACTTAACTCTCCACGTATTAGATACGATACTCTATCTCACGTTAGTTTAATCCTGCTTTAAACAACAAGACAGAGCTGACTCAACTCTCCACATATTAGATACTATACTCTATCTCACGTTAGTTTAATCCTGCTTTAAACAACAAGGTGGAGCTGATTCAACTCGTCACTTGTTAGATGCTATACACTATCTCACGTTAGTTTAATCCTGCTTTAAACAACAAGGTGGAGCTGACTCAACTCGCCACGTGTTAGATGCTATACTCAATCTCACGTTAGATTAATCCTGCTGTAAACAACAAGGCAGAGCGGACTTAACTCGCCACGTGTTAGGTGCTAAACTCTATCTCACGCTAGTTTAATCCTACTTTAAACAACAAGGCAGAGCTGACTCAACTCGCCACTTGTTAGATGCTATACTCTATCTCACGTTAGTTTAATCCTGCTGTAAACAACAAGGCGGAGCTGACTAAACTCGCCACGTGTTAGACGTTATACTCTATCTCACGTTAGTTTAATCCTGCTGTAAACAACATGGTAGAGCGGACTCAACTCGCCACGTGTTAGACGATATACTCTATCTCACGTTAGTTTAATCCTGCTGTAAACAACAAACCAGAGCTGACTCAACTCGCCATGTGTTAGACGATATACTCTATCTCACGTTAGTTTAATCCTGCTGTAAACAACAAGGCAGAGCTGACTCAGCTCGCCACGTGTTAGATGATATACTCTATCTCACGTTAGTTTAATCCTGCTGTAAACAACAAGGCAGAGCTGACTCAACTCGCCACGTGTTAGACGATATACTCTATCTCACGTTAGTTTAATCTTGCTGTAAACAACAAGGCAGAGCTGACTCTACTCGCCACGTGTTAGACGATATACTCTATCTCACGTTAGTTTAATCCTGCTGTAAACAACAAGGCAGAGCTGACTCAACTCGCCACGTGTTAGACGATATACTCTATCTCACGTTAGTTTAATCCTACTGTAAACAACAAGGCAGAGCTGACTCTACTCGCCACGTGTTAGACGATATACTCTATCTCACGTTAGTTTAATCCTGCTGTAAACAACAAGGCAGAGCGGACTTAACTCGCCACGTGTTAGATGCTATACTCTATCTCACGTTAGTTTAATCTTGCTGTAAACAACAAGGCAGAGCTGACTCAACTCGCCACGTGTTAGACGATATACTCTATCTCACGTTAGTTTAATCCTGCTGTAAACAACAAGGCAGAGCTGACTCAACTCGCCACGTGTTAGACGATATACTCTATCTCACTTTGTTTAATCCTGCTGTAAACAACAAGGCAGAGCTGACTCAACTCGCCACGTGTTAGACGATATACTCTATCTCACGTTAGTTTAATCTTGCTGTAAACAACAAGGCAGAGCTGACTCTACTCGCCACGTGTTAGACGATATACTCTATCTCACGTTAGTTTAATCTCGCTGTAAACAACAAGGCAGAGCGGACTCAACTCGCCACGTGTTAGACGGTATACTCTATCTCACGTTAGTTTAATCTCGCTGTAAACAACAGGGCAGAGCGGACTCAACTCGCCACGTGTTAGACGATATACTCTATCTCACGTTAGTTTAATCCTGCTGTAAACAACAAGGCAGAGCTGACTCAACTCGCCACGTGTTAGACGATATACTATATCTCACGTTAGTTTAATCCTGCTGTAAACAACAAGGCAGAGCTGACTCAACTCGTCACGTGTTAGACGATATGCTCTATCTCACGTTAGTTTAATCCTGCTGTAAACAACAAGGCGGAGCTGACTCAACTCGCCACGTGTTAGACGACATACTCTATCTCACGTTAGTTTAATCCTGCTGTAAACAACAAGGCAGAGCTGACTCAACTCGCCACGTGTTAGACGATATACTCTATCTCACGTTAGTTTAATCCTGCTGTAAACAACAAGGCGGAGCTGACTCAACTCGCCACGTGTTAGACGATATACTATATCTCACGTTAGTTTAATCCTGCTGTAAACAACAAGGCAGAGCTGACTCTACTCGCCACGTGTTAGACGATATACTCTATCTCACGTTAGTTTAATCCTGCTGTAAACAACAAGGCAGAGCTGACTCTACTCGCCACGTGTTAGACGATATACTCTATCTGACGTTAGGTTATTCTCGCTGTAAACAACAAGGCAGACCGGACTCAACTCGCCACGTGTTAGACGGTATACTCTATCTCACGTTAATTTAATCCTGCTGTAAACAACAAGGCAGAGCGGACTCAACTCGCCACGTGTTAGACGGTATACTCTATCTCACGTTAATTTAATCCTGCTGTAAACAACAAGGCAGAGCTGACTCTACTCGCCACGTGTTAGACGATATACTCTATCTGACGTTAGGTTATTCTCGCTGTAAACAACAAGGCAGACCGGACTCAACTCGCCACGTGTTAGACGGTATACTCTATCTCACGTTAATTTAATCCTGCTGTAAACAACAAGGCAGACCGGACTCAACTCGCCACGTGTTAGACGGTATACTCTATCTCACGTTAATTTAATCCTGCTGTAAACAACAAGGCAGAGCGGACTCATCTCGCCACGTGTTAGACGGTATACTCTATCTCACGTTAATTTAATCCTGCTGTAAACAACAAGGCAGAGCGAACTCAACTCGCCACTTGTTAGACGCTACGTGCAACACTAGTCGCATATATGGCAGCGCTAGCTTCTAGACAATAAATAAATAGAGATGGGTTACATATTAATTTATTAAATCTATTTGTTGGAACATTAATAGATTCAAGCAGTAACATAATGGATACCTTACGAAAAGTGATTTCCGCCCTCGCCTTTTAATATTCCATCCAATATCTATCAACAACCGATGGAGAGTACTTAGTGAACAATTTGGCAGGCGTGTGTCCGAATTTACAGCATGCAAAACCTTATTTAGATTCGGCATTTCATTTCTGATAAAGAATAATCATGAGCTTTACTGCGTATAGCACTTTTCGTAAAATGGTCGTATTTCTCCACGCGCTGTTTCCCTGTTTTCTTAGAGTTCCGGATGCTTATGTTCCATTCTAACACTATGTACACTACTTGCGGAAACACCAACGAGATCATCAGTTTCTTTCTCAGTGTGTTCTTATAGATGGTTCTGGGTTTGTTTCTTTAAGCACCGCCAAACAATGTTCGATCATTTGCCCCTCGTCAGTTTTTAAAGGTTTGTCTCGATTGTGTTTTATTTCGGCTGAAGCACCATGACTTTAAAAATGTTGTTTGGCTTGTGAGATACGAGAGAAGCAACTCCAAACTATAAACTATAACATTTCAATCAACATTCAACTCGATACAGACCTCGTTGTGAGAGAGCTGCCTGGTATAGGAATACAAGTGTCCTTTAGTAATTGTTAAATAAAATACAGCTTAATTTAACATAAGTCAATAGTGTGTAGAATTTCTCCTGTCTTCTGTCTAATCTGTATACAGAACACAACTATGTGATATGTGAAACAGAGATATAAAATGTCGGGCTATTACTTTTATAAGACTCAAAATATTTAC
Organism: Mantis religiosa; assembly: GCA_030765055.1. Classification (NCBI taxonomy): domain Eukaryota; kingdom Metazoa; phylum Arthropoda; class Insecta; order Mantodea; family Mantidae; genus Mantis; species Mantis religiosa. Next base: position 234,254,014 of record CM060951.1, on the reverse strand, counting down.
ATACTTATCTCTCTCGGAAATTAGCTCACACAAAACAGGGATCAGTACTATACTTAAAGGAGAGGTTTGTGCAAATAACAGAAAATAACCGTTTTGTGTCTCTGTCTCTCTTCCCACCTTGATGTTTACAGTAGGATTAAACTAGCGTGAGATAGAGCATAGCTACAGATTGAAGTAGCCTACTATATTATTTAATTCAAAACCTACTTAATTTGAAGTAATGATACGTGTTCCTTTGCTTAGTGCACATGCAGTAAGATCCAAATAAATTTAAATTGCATTTTGAAAGGGTTTTTGTTTGTATTCTGAGACTTGAGAACTGGAGGACGGCTTACAGCGTTTCTAAAACATATCACTTGATAGATTTGTAACAGCGGGGTTTGTTCTATACTTTTTACTCACCCTGTATAAGATAAGTCATTTAATTTCGACAGTTTGAAGTTGACAGTAAGTGCCAAAATGTGCACGTAGACAGAACATGTCGAATTTGTAGATAATGTTAGTTTATGAATGTTTGAATGACAATTGTAGATTGGTCCCTATTTGGAGTGTGACGTCGCGTGTATGCTTGACGTGAACTGTCGCCACCTAGTTCCCATCATGCTGCAGATAATTAGTAAAACGTCAGGAGAGTGGAGGGCGGAGTCTGGGCGGAGCTTGGTCCAGCCAATAGGAGCGAGGGGCGGAGCCAAGGCCTGGCCAAGCTAATGAAGAGCTGTCAGAAGGTCGAGAGCATGGACCATGTGTAGTAAGGTTAACCCCACGATGGATGGCGAAGCAAGTCCTCTTGCTCCGGACAGAGTGGAGTCCGAAGACGAGGAAGACGGCGAAATCAGCGTGGGATGTCCGTCACCTCGTGCAGCCCCGGAAGAGACGGACAGTGATGTCGACGACTACTTCAAGCCTCTCAAGAAGCTCAAGATGATGCAGATTGACAAAACTCTGGTACCTAAGCCGTCGACGTCGCCCCCAGCCGTGGTCCCGACCTCGAGACATGGCGGCGTCAAGTCCTTCTCGATCATGGACATTCTCAACCACAGACCTAACAACAACACAACGGCGGCGGCTGCAGCGGCGGCAGCAGCGGCGGCGGCGGCCGTGGCGGCGGCGAGAATAGTGCGACCGTGGGACCTGGGCACCGACAACGCCGCGGCCACGTCGCCAGTCTTCCACAGACACCACCACAGACCCAAATCGGCAGACCTCTGCTACGAGACCCTGAGCTCGACGTGCAGTAGTGGCAGGTCGAGTACGGCCAGCGACTGTTGTACCAGCCCGGACATCGCGTCAGGGAGTCCTACCAGCTCTAGACATCGCGCATCATCGTCCAGAGCAACGGCAGTCTCCACGTCATCGGGCAAGGGTTCCCAAGTCGTCGGCAAACCTCCCAACACTTCGCCTCTGGACGCGCTCTTCCAGATGACCAGCAAGACGTTCGAGGAGCTGAACGGCGAAGCAGTAGCAGGTGAGCGTGCAATTTACTATTTGGTTCTAGGTTAAGTTTTGGTGATTTGAAGTGCATTTCTAGGTTAGGTTTGGTGATGTCAAGTGCTCCATGAGATATCCAAGCCATCGGTATTTGTACTAACAGTTCTACGTGTGACGTACCGGCCTGTTTAGGTCAACAGCAGTTTAAAATATGTTCAGTTTCTGCGGACTGCACCTTCCCAGAATAAAGTGTCGCATCAAAGCTAATATTTATTTATAAAAATATCATCAATAATTTCAAAGCCACGCACCGCCTTAGCACCTTTTTGCTTGACGATACGAATTTGGGGACAAGTGTACATAATCAAAACGATCTTCAGATTGTTGTTATTGTTAGCGGCTCAGTACTTCACTTGTTAACATGTTGAAGTAACCTATTTCTTTATTTAGGTCTTACGTGTGGATCTGTATCAATATTTTACAAGCTTATTGCGCTATATTCGCTTGTTATCTTGTTTACTACAAGAACGAAATATCAGTAACTAGCTGTACAGTAGACAAGTGACAGAACACTGGATGTTAGGTGTCTGATATGAAAGATTAGCGAAATAATTAATATACACAAATGTGAATTAATGTTACAACTCCCCGTGACAAAAACGGACCTTGATTCCCTTTTCTTGCTGTCTTGTCACTATTACACATCATCCCAGATGTACGACACGTTGTTGTCTCGTCACGTGTTAGTGCGACAGGCTCACGTAAACAACTCAGTAATGTCACATGTTTCCGATACGCTTGTCATGTAATACTGCATATACACATTGCAATATTCTAATGTGTGTTACGTTATAGTCCTTCAAAATAAATATTTAGCAGGATATGCAATGAAATAAATACAATAATTTACAACTTTAAACACTTTCAGGAAATAGCTTAGTTTAACATGTTAACAAGTGAAGTAATACCACGCCAACAATATTGCTGCATTAACAATGCACTAATTCAATAACAATTGCTCAAATGTATTCTGAAAATCCGCTGTGGATTACATAGTTCATTATAGCATTTCTTATTTTTATGCACATTTAATTGTACTTCTCTCTTTCTCTCTTTCGCTTTATTTGGTTTTTACACCCAGCAGTTAAATGATATCCTCATTTAAATTTTTGTATATTTCCTGACACGTTATTTA
>CM060951.1:234011391-234246391 GCA_030765055.1 Mantis religiosa | reverse complement strand
CGACGTTCTAGAGAATGATTGCAAGTAGTTTATAAGGAAAACAATGAATGTACTACGTTTGTGATAATTGTTGAGAGATGCGACAGATTAGAAAAAGTTTATCAATTAAATAATATATGTAAGGAATATAAAATAATGACGTTGCATGTGTTGGAAGACGTTTCTAGCTTGGGCTGTCATATAACATATCAAAAATAACAAGATATACACAGGAAAATATGGAAATTTCAATATATTTGTGAAACAGTCACACGAACATTGAGGAACAAGAAGATATGCAGGTAAAAATTTATTCAACAATGGTAATGTGGAGAAGGGACAGCTGCGTGCAAGTAGTGCAAGTGTAGTTCCTACAGTCTGTGACGTGTTGTACAAGACGAGAGAATATTACAGACAAACTAAACCCGCTTCTTCAACAAATAACAGAACATAGGAACAATTGGATACAGCATCTGCAAAGAATATCAGAGGACAGTATACCTAAGAGGCAATTGATGTATAAACCTCAAGGAAGGTCTGTAGGAAGACCAAGAACAGGAAAAGACCTAAGACGATGATGACGTGAACATTCTGTATGTAATGTATATGTGATAAACCTAGCGCAATTAAAATAACTCGACCAAGATTGTGGTACATTTAGGAAGTCCCGATCTTTAACATTCTCCTGGAGCTTTTTGTTCCTTTATAAAAAATAACAGAGACTGTACGAAATTGCAATGCCTAAAGTGGAGGATTCAATCTCATAGAATACTTCAAAATGATTTCCTAAATCGTCTATCAAGTTTTAAGGACACCTATGACTGAAAATTTGAAATCCTGAACTAAATATCCTACTTGCTTTTTAAGATTTATACCACAGATGTAACTTAGTACAAATATGATACAGCATAAATTTTATCAATTTCACTTAGATAGTTTGTGAAATATGGTCAAATTTATTTATTTTTGGTTACGTCACCTAAAAAGTCCCTTTCGACAAAATAACTTAAATTGTGGTCTAATAGTTTAACAACTTCCTAATATACCATTTTTTTAATTTACCTTAGGTTTTTCTGTGCCTCAATAAATTTAGGCTCCATAAATTTTTAAAGCTGTGAATAAGGCCTTTTTGCCCAAAATTTGACGTTTTGTGTTTTGAAGTAAAGAAAGTATACTTAAATACATCTCACAATAAAACCCGGGCAATTTCTATTCACTGTGTCTCTCTGAACGTGTGTAGCAAGTTTCATTAGTCTAACACTAACTGCAACACAAGGAACATTTTAAATAATGAAAAATGATGAAATTTTCAATAGCGAGTAAACAAGGACAAAGAATTAGAATTCATATCTAACACTAGCATTCACCTAGCTTTCAAACTAGATTAGAGCATTTAAAAATGGCTTTCAGATGCTATCCAAGCATTCTTTGGATTCAGGAAGGCTTACACTATTTTACAGGATTAAGAGGAAAATGTGATTTTTTGAAAATGTTCATCATATCTCAATCATAGCTATCCGTCAGTTGCCGTCGTCAAACGTACTTTAACTCAGGACCTTATTAGGAATTCGAATAATGTGAATTTTTGATGGCGAAACTATTTAACATGTGAAGTTTTTCAAAAATAAGTCAGTAAGCATAACGTAACGATAATTTTAACATTTAAGATCTGAACTTCGCAGCTTCAAAATCTCGAATATCTTCTAGTTTTAAGTATCGTGAATTTCCCAAAGATAGGTAAATTTGCTTTTTGTATATTACCACAAATCTAGACGAGTAATTTGAATTTTTGGCGACAAAACTTTAATTAACTTGTTAGGTTTTTAAAAAAGAACGTCAGAATCGATTGCATAATAATTAGGGCTCGAAACTAGATGACCCAGAAGTTAGAGAAAAATGGCAAAATAATGTTCTTAAATTTTGGATAAAATATTAAAGTTTTAAAAGAGGATCGTTATTTTTTAATTTTAAGGCTCAAAATGTTAAATACATAATCATTATTAGTTATGATTAGAAATTGTATGTAATTACCTATTTATAGACTAGAAAATATAGCTAGACATACTTCCGTTTTATAGACTAAAAGAGGAAAAGGTGATTTTTTCAAAATGTTCATAAAATTAAAGTCATACAAACCAGGAATGTCTAGTTAGTCAGTATCTACCTCAAAGTTAGTAAAGGTATTTGAACGTCAACAATTCCAATTGTTTATATATACGATAACTACCTTTATTACTTGGACGGTTATCAACTTCTTTAACAGTTTCTTAATTTATTATCACTTAAAGCTTTTGTCGTCGATGGACTCAACAAAATCAAAACAGCACTTCAAATTTAGTTTGGAATATCATTACTGGTGATGAATCTTGAATTTATTGTTAGCATCCCTTTACAGACGACAAATAGCCCAGTGGGTATAGAAATTGATATGAATGTAATATAACTGAATACTGTAAGTCAACATATAACACAAACAATTACCAAAATCATCCAGTAACTCTTACATTGCTATCACAGATGACCTCTTTGCCTTGACTACGCGGTTACGCCAGATGACGATTTTCTTGCAACATCCGACAGATTCCTAAGTATATTATCAACAATCACTTGTTTATAGCGATTACACGCAAAGACTAGTTAACATTTAACTATCCTGTATCTATACCAAAATGTTGCTTGGACGTTTAATCAAATAAGACTAGCATAATCCCCAAGATAGTGTTAGGAGAATACTGTTATATTAAAACTACCCTAAACGTGAGTTTATACAATTATTTCTGGGTATTTGACCAAACGACTGGCGGACACTTAGGAAATATTGGTTGTAAATTGTACGAGGCAGGCGGCACAAGATATCATAAATTATATCCTTTGTACTCGCCGTCCAGGGTGGCGTCACATACCTACCTACCTACCTACCACACTACCCTTTATCGGCCTTCCATTTGGACAAAAATAGCTTAACAGTTTTGGTTAAAATGACGTAATATTTAAGATACCTTCATAAATCATTTTGAGATTTTACTCTCTGAATATATCCTAAATTTTCTATGAATGTCCTTAGAACTTCTCTTTATTCTGAATTACTTTTGTATAACTGATAAACTGTAAGACATAGACAAAATATTACTACACAACAAATGTATATCTTGAATTGTCTGTGAATGTACTCAGAAGCTCTCTTTATTCTGAATGGCTTTTGTATAACTGATAAACTGTAAGAGATAGACAAAATATTACTACACAACAAATGTATATCTTGAATTTTCTGTGAATGTGCTCAGAAGTTCTCTTTATTCTGAATGACTTTTGTATAACCGATAAACTGTAAGAGATAGACAATATATTACTACACAACAAATATATATCTTGAATTTTCTGTGAATGTACTCAGAAGTTCTCTTTATTCTGAATGACTTTTGTATAACCGATAAACTGTAAGAGATAGACAATATATTGCTACACAACAAATGTATATCTTGAATTTTCTGTGAATGTACTCAGAAGTTCTCTTTATTCTGAATGACTTTTGTATAACCGATAAACTGTAAGAGATAGACAAAATATTACTACACAACAAATGTATATCTTGAATTTTCTGTGAATGTACTCAGAAGTTCTCTTTATTCTGAATGACTTTTGTATAACTGATAAACTGTAAGAGATAGACAAAATATTACTAAACAACAAATGTATATCTTGAATTTTCTGTGAATGTACTCAGAAGTTCTCTTTATTCTGAATGACTTTTGTATAACTGATAAACTGTAAGAGATAGACAAAATATTACTAAACAACAAGTGTATATCTTGAATTTTCTGTGAATGTACTCAGAAGTTCTCTTTATTCTGAATGACCTGTATAACTGATAAACTGTAAGAGATAGACAAAATATTACTACACAACATATGTATATCTTGAATTTTCTGTGAAGTACTCAGAAGTTCTCTTTATTCTGAATGACTTGTATAACTGATAAACTGTAAGAGATAGACAAAATATTACTAAACAACAAATGTATATCTTGAATTTTCTGTGAATGTACTCAGAAGTTCTCTTTATTCTGAATGACTTGTATAACTGATAAACTGTAAGAGATAGACAAAATATTACTACACAACAAATGTATATCTTGAATTTTCTGTGAATGTACTCAGAAGTTCTCTTTATTCTGAATGACTTGTATAACTGATAAACTGTAAGAGATAGACAAAATATTACTACATAACAAATGTATATCTTGAATTTTCTGTGAATGTACTCAGAAGTTCTCTTTATTCTGAATGACTTGTATAACTGATAAACTGTAAGAGATAGACAAAACATTACTACACAACAAATGTATATCTTGAATTTTCTGTGAATGTACTCAGAAGTTCTCTTTATTCTGAATGACTTGTATAACTGATAAACTGTAAGAGATAGACAAAATATTACTACACAACAAATGTATATCTTGAATTTTCTGTGAATGTACTCGGAAGTTCTCTTTATTCTGAATGACTTGTATAACTGATAAACTGTAAGAGATAGACAAAATATTACTACACAACAAATGTATATAGAATATGAGTAGTTGTCAAGCAGTTTTTGAGATTACTCACTCAGATAAGATGTTCTCCATATCTCCATATGGAGAACAGCACCCACTTGAAGATGGTCTAAACTAGACCGAAAAGCGCTTATGGAGACATGGAGAACATCTTATCTGAGTGAGTAAACTCAAAAACTGCTTGACAACTACTCATATTCTATATAAAATATATCTCACTTTTAACACTTGACAATGTCTTCTTTAAAAAAAAAAATTACCACAAATGTATATCCTTAATTTTCTGTGAATGTCCTCAGAAGTTCTCTGTATTCTGAATGACTTTTGTATAACTGATAAACTGTAAGAGACAGACAAAATATTACTACACAACAAATGTATATCTTGAATTTTCTGTGCATGTACTCAGAAGATCTCTTTATTCTGAATGACTTTTGTATAACTGATAAACTGTAAGATATAGACAAAATATTACTACACAACAAATGTATATCTTGAATTTTCTGTGCATGTACTCAGAAGATCTCTTTATTCTAAATGACTTTTGTATAACTGATAATCTGTAAGAGACAGACAAAATATTACTACACAACAAATGTATATCTTGAATTTTCTGTGCATGTACTCAGAAGATCTCTTTATTCTGAATGACTTTTATATAACTGATAAACTGTAAGAGACAGACAAAATATTACTACACAACAAATGTATATCTTGAATTTTCTGTGCATGTACTCAGAAGATCTCTTTATTCTGAATGACTTTTATATAACTGATAATCTGTAAGAGACAGACAAAATATTACTACACAACAAATATTTATCCTGCTAAAACAGAAACTATGTGAAATATATATTCTTTATGCTAAAAATTCCAGAAATGTTCGTTATTATAAATTCATTTTTTTAGTAACCTTAAATGTTAAAAGTCATTAAGTCATGTATAATATACATCACATACCGACCAAACCTTTTGACTATCACTTAAGGTCTACTGTATTCCCTTGTAACTAGAATAAGATAATGTTTATCTTGAAGTAGATAGAGCAATAAGTGTTTGTACAACAGTAGAGAAAGTCATATATACATCACATACCGACCAAACCTTTTGACTATCACTTAAAGTCTACTGTATTCCCTTGTAACTACAATAAGATAATGTTTATCTTGAAGTAGATAGCGCAATCCGTGTTTGTACAAGAGTAGAGAAAGTCATGTGAGAGCAGTGCTTCTACCCCACTGTTAATGATGAAATACAAATCCCCAGAGATGGGATTTTAAGAAATTGAAATATCTCCGTTTCTAAGATTATGCTGTTAAAACATTTGTATGGGTTCGTCTATTTCTGCAGTTAATTAAGTAACTTTTGAGTAGTTTATTTACAAAATATAAAGCTACACTTACGGATAACCGCTGTAAAAGTTCGTAATGTTTAGTATTTCTAAAATTCCTACTTAAGAATTTGAAGCAACTGTTGGCGATTCTCTAGGGATGGTTTAGTAAGCATTCTTGATGAAATCTCTCTCCGATCAGAGGGATGATTATAGAATTGTTATTTGTTAGAATATTCTCCGTCCTAAAGTTGTTTACTAAATTGTAAATGTTTCGATAAATCTTGTACATTAAATGGCAACTGTGTCTTTCCATCTGCAACGGACAAAGTCGTCAGGTTAGTTGAAGAACTCTTAACCTTGTTCTTTAGTATAACCCAACAACCCCAAGGCTTCTGGAAGCATCATTTTAAAACTTGAATACAAACATGCCAAAAACCATTTTTGCGTTGCTAAAGCGCTAAATTATGGCTAAATATAGATTATTAATGTTACATTCACTGCCATTTGTTCCTGATGGCTTCTTACCAAAGCCAATTTTTCTGTGTACATAATTCGATAAATGGTTACACTATAGATACAAGAGGAAACTGAAGTAATTAGTAGACGACCCGAGTAACAAGTCAATGGCGACTACTCTTCACAAGTCATGCCAGGTAAGGGGTATACCTCCAATAAAGAAGGGCGAGATTTACTGCCGAAGCTTGTGTAAACAATACACACTCGTCCTTCAAATTTGAAATTTTAGAGATATTAAATGTAACGTGCAAGGAGATCAACAAGTGAAGGCTACTTTTAAGTTTGTTTCTTTGTTTTTAGGTCATTTTTAATCAACTTTAAGTGTTCATTTTAAGGTCATTTTTAATATTCCTTAGTTTATTAATTCCGGGTTCTAATAATAACATAAATTGTGTTAGATCTACAGGGAAATAAAGAAAAGTTGTCTTATTTAAAGGCTTATAGGCAGAACTTGGAATTACACAGTGTTTGCAAGAACAACGTGACAAACAAGTGAATAGCGATACGGCTATAAACGTGGCAAATGATTGATAGATTCAAATTAATGAAAATCTATAATTTGAAAATAATTAGTGCCATAAGTTTAGTATTAACATTTTCTGTACAATTACTTAGTCAAAACTCATTCAGAATGAAAGCATTTCCATAAAACTGATGATGATATATTTCATTTTTATGAAAAAGTTTTACGCACATGGCGCGTTAATCAAAACCGTTACAACCATTTCTGAGAAAATAAAACACAGTTCCTTGTAAAGGGTAGTTTAGCGTGTGGGTGTTGAAAATGTTGATGTAGCGTCCCTAATTCAGATACAAGAATGTACAGTTATCAGACAATTTGTTCCCGACTTACATTGACACGCGGTGCTCTTTAAACGGGTAAATGGTATAATCAAGTGTTAACTTAAAACATTAATTATTAATCAGTAAAGTTTGAAATGACACATCCTGTTAATGTGGAGCAATCAAACCACATCCCTTTAAATGGTGAATGAATAGCCTCAGGCGTTACATCGAGATCTGCTGCTGCGATGCGATTTTGTTTATTTTTAGGTATAGGAAATACAGTAGCGATACTCAAATGTTTTATAATGATGGCATTGTATGGCCAAGGGATAAAAATCTGAATAACGTCCTCCTATTTGATAAAACATTGCTAAAAGAATCTCAAAAGTGTCAATAGAATAATCATCGGCATTTCGGAGTTATTTAGCTCACAACTCGAACTTTGTTGTGGGGCTATTCTTATCCTCTTGTGTAATAAGGAAGGGGGCTTCTTTGATTTTGGTATTTTGTAAAATTTACTGGGTTTCTTTGATTTAGCAATGATATTTACAGGATATCATTGCTAGTGTTGTGTACATTACCAGCAAGTATCAATCTTCAGTTGCTAATGAACGATCACAAAATGGAGATAACAAAATTTGTACTTAGAGTCCTAAAACAAGATTATAAAGTCACTGCCACAGCTCGAAGAATATGTGAAGTGGAAGGAGAAAGTATCGTCAGTGAGCGTGTGCCACAACGATGGTTCCAAAGTTCCAAAATTACAGACGAAAACACTAAAGATTTACCACGTTCTCGAAGAAAAAACATGGAATATTGCCAAGTTTTGCGAGGATATCAACAAAAAAGTCCTCGTAAACTTTCCGAAGAACTTGTATACATGCCATACATCGCCACATTAACAAATTTGGAAAATCATACAGAAACTGTAGATCTGTACCTCAACAGGCTGAACGTGGAGTGGATATCTGTCGTCAGCTTATGTTGCGTGTCTGGTGTGATTTACTAGGGGTTTGTTCCATCTGGGCGGGCGATTGAGGCGGATCTTTACTCTGAACAACTGGAACGAGTTCATGAAATTTTGAGACGTAAAACCCAGCAATAGCTAACCGTAATAGAGTTATATTACAACAGGACGCTTGGTACAACATCTCATACTGTACGAACAACCATGGAAAAGATTGAGGAATTGTGAGGAATCGAGCTGCTACCACACCCAGCATTAGATAACCGTAATAGAGTTATATTACAACAGGACGCTTGGTACAACATCTCATACTGTACGAACAACCATGGAAAAGATTGAGGAATTGTGAGGAATCGAGCTGCTACCACACCCAGCATTAGATAACCGTAATAGAGTTATATTACAACAGGGCGCTTGGTACAACATCTCATACTGTACGAACAACCATGGAAAAGATTGAGGAATTGTGAGGAATCGAGCTGCTACCACACCCAGCATTAGATAACCGTAATAGAGTTATATTACAACAGGACGCTTGGTACAACATCTCATACTGTACGAACAACCATGGAAAAGATTGAGGAATTGTGAGGAATCCAGCTGCTACCACACCCAGCATTAGCTAACCGTAATAGAGTTATATTACAACAGGACGCTTGGTACAACATCTCATACTGTACGAACAACCATGGAAAAGATTGAGGAATTGTGAGGAATCGAGCTGCTACCACACCCAGCACTAGATAACCGTAATAGAGTTATATTACAACAGGACGCTCGGTACAACATCTCATACTGTACGAACAATCATGGAAAAGATTGAGGAATTGTGAGGAATCGAGCTGCTACCACACCCAGCATTAGCTAACCGTAATAGAGTTATATTACAACAGGACGCTTGGTACAACATCTCATACTGTACGAACAACCATGGAAAAGATTGAGGAATTGTGAGGAATCCAGCTGCTACCACACCCAGCATTAGCTAACCGTAATAGAGTTATATTACAACAGGACGCTTGGTACAACATCTCATACTGTACGAACAATCATGGAAAAGATTGAGGAATTGTGAGGAATCGAGCTGCTACCACACCCAGCATTAGCTAACCGTAATAGAGTTATATTACAACAGGACGTTTGGTACAACATCTCATACTGTACGAACAACCATGGAAAAGATTGAGGAATTGTGAGGAATCGAGCTGCTACCACACCCAGCATTAGCTAACCGTAATAGAGTTATATTACAACAGGACGCTTGGTACAACATCTCATACTGTACGAACAACCATGGAAAAGATTGAGGAATTGTGAGGAATCGAGCTGCTACCACACCCAGCATTAGATAACCGTAATAGAGTTATATTACAACAGGACGTTTGGTACAACATCTCATACTGTACGAACAACCATGGAAAAGATTGAGGAATTGTGAGGAATCGAGCTGCTACCACACCCAGCATTAGATAACCGTAATAGAGTTATATTACAACAGGACGCTTGGTACAACATCTCATACTGTACGAACAACCATGGAAAAGATTGAGGAATTGTGAGGAATCGAGCTGCTACCACACCCAGCACTAGATAACCGTAATAGAGTTATATTACAACAGGACGTTTGGTACAACATCTCATACTGTACGAACAACCATGGAAAAGATTGAGGAATTGTGAGGAATCGAGCTGCTACCACACCCAGCATTAGCTAACCGTAATAGAGTTATATTACAACAGGACGTTTGGTACAACATCTCATACTGTACGAACAACCATGGAAAAGATTGAGGAATTGTGAGGAATCGAGCTGCTACCACACCCAGCATTAGTTAACCGTAATAGAGTTATATTACAACAGGACGCTTGGTACAACATCTCATACTGTACGAACAACCATGGAAAAGATTGAGGAATTGTGAGGAATCCAGCTGCTACCACACCCAGCATTAGCTAACCGTAATAGAGTTATATTACAACAGGACGCTTGGTACAACATCTCATACTGTACGAACAACCATGGAAAAGATTGAGGAATTGTGAGGAATCGAGCTGCTACCACACCCAGCATTAGATAACCGTAATAGAGTTATATTACAACAGGACGCTTGGTACAACATCTCATACTGTACGAACAACCATGGAAAAGATTGAGGAATTGTGAGGAATCGAGCTGCTACCACACCCAGCATTAGATAACCGTAATAGAGTTATATTACAACAGGACGCTTGGTACAACATCTCATACTGTACGAACAACCATGGAAAAGATTGAGGAATTGTGAGGAATCGAGCTGCTACCACACCAAGCATTAGATAACCGTAATAGAGTTATATTACAACAGGACGCTTGGTACAACATCTCATACTGTACGAACAACCATGGAAAAGATTGAGGAATTGTGAGGAATCGAGCTGCTACCACACCCAGCATTAGCTAACCGTAATAGAGTTATATTACAACAGGACGCTTGTTACAACATCCCATACTGTACGAACAACCATGGAAAAGATTGAGGAATTGTGAGGAATCGAGCTGCTACCACACCCAGCATTAGATAACCGTAATAGAGTTATATTACAACAGGACGCTTGGTACAACATCTCATACTGTACGAACAACCATGGAAAAGATTGAGGAATTGTGAGGAATCGAGCTGCTACCACACCAAGCATTAGATAACAGTAATAGAGTTATATTACAACAGGACGCTTGGTACAACATCTCATACTGTACGAACAACCATGGAAAAGATTGAGGAATTGTGAGGAATCGAGCTGCTACCACACCAAGCATTAGATAACCGTAATAGAGTTATATTACAACAGGACGCTTGGTACAACATCTCATACTGTACGAGCAACCATGGAAAAGATTGAGGAATTGTGAGGAATCGAGCTGCGACCACACCCAGCATTAGATAACCGTAATAGAGTTATATTACAACAGGACGCTTGGTACAACATCTCATACTGTACGAACAACCATGGAAAAGATTGAGGAATTGTGAGGAATCGAGCTGCTACCACACCCAGCATTAGTTAACCGTAATAGAGTTATATTACAACAGGACGCTTGGTACAACATCTCATACTGTACGAACAACCATGGAAAAGATTGAGGAATTGTGAGGAATCGAGCTGCTACCACACCAAGCATTAGATAACCGTAATAGAGTTATATTACAACAGGACGCTTGGTACAACATCTCATACTGTACGAACAACCATGGAAAAGATTGAGGAATTGTGAGGAATCGAGCTGCTACCACACCCAGCATTAGTTAACCGTAATAGAGTTATATTACAACAGGAAGATTGGTACAACATCTCATACTGTACGAACAACCATGGAAAAGATTGAGGAATTGTGAGGAATCGAGCTGCTACCACACCCAGCATTAGCTAACCGTAATAGAGTTATATTACAACAGGACGCTTGTTACAACATCCCATACTGTACGAACAACCATGGAAAAGATTGAGGAATTGTGAGGAATCGAGCTGATACCACACCCAGCATTAGTTAACCGTAAAAGAGTTATATTACAACAGGACGCTTGGTACAACATCTCATACTGTACGAACAACCATGGAAAAGATTGAGGAATTGTGAGGAATCGTGCTGCTACCACACCCAGCATTAGTTAACCGTAATAGAGTTATATTACAACAGGACGCTTGGTACAACATCTCATACTGTACGAACAACCATGGAAAAGATTGAGGAATTGTGAGGAATCGAGCTGCTACCACACCAAGCATTAGATAACCGTAATAGAGTTATATTACAACAGGACGCTTGGTACAACATCTCATACTGTACGAACAACCATGGAAAAGATTGAGGAATTATGAGGAATCGAGCTGCTACCACACCCAGCATTAGTTAACCGTAATAGATTTATATTACAACAGGACGCTTGGTACAACATCTCATACTGTACGAACAACCATGGAAAAGATTGAGGAATTGTGAGGAATCGAGCTGCTACCACACCCAGCATTAGATAACCGTAATAGAGTTATATTACAACAGGACGTTTGGTACAACATCTCATACTGTACGAACAACCATGGAAAAGATTGAGGAATTGTGAGGAATCGAGCTGCTACCACACCCAGCATTAGTTAACCGTAATAGAGTTATATTACAACAGGACGCTTGGTACAACATCTCATACTGTACGAACAACCATGGAAAAGATTGAGGAATTGTGAGGAATCCAGCTGCTACCACACCCAGCATTAGCTAACCGTAATAGAGTTATATAACAACAGGACGCTTGGTACAACATCTCATACTGTACGAACAACCATGGAAAAGATTGAGGAATTGTGAGGAATCGAGCTGCTACCACACCCAGCATTAGATAACCGTAATAGAGTTATATTACAACAGGACGCTTGGTACAACATCTCATACTGTACGAACAACCATGGAAAAGATTGAGGAATTGTGAGGAATCGAGCTGCTACCACACCCAGCATTAGATAACCGTAATAGAGTTATATTACAACAGGACGCTTGGTACAACATCTCATACTGTACGAACAACCATGGAAAAGATTGAGGAATTGTGAGGAATCGAGCTGCTACCACACCAAGCATTAGATAACCGTAATAGAGTTATATTACAACAGGACGCTTGGTACAACATCTCATACTGTACGAACAACCATGGAAAAGATTGAGGAATTGTGAGGAATCGAGCTGCTACCACACCCAGCATTAGCTAACCGTAATAGAGTTATATTACAACAGGACGCTTGTTACAACATCCCATACTGTACGAACAACCATGGAAAAGATTGAGGAATTGTGAGGAATCGAGCTGCTACCACACCCAGCATTAGATAACCGTAATAGAGTTATATTACAACAGGACGCTTGGTACAACATCTCATACTGTACGAACAACCATGGAAAAGATTGAGGAATTGTGAGGAATCGAGCTGCTACCACACCAAGCATTAGATAACCGTAATAGAGTTATATTACAACAGGACGCTTGGTACAACATCTCATACTGTACGAACAACCATGGAAAAGATTGAGGAATTGTGAGGAATCGAGCTGCTACCACACCAAGCATTAGATAACCGTAATAGAGTTATATTACAACAGGACGCTTGGTACAACATCTCATACTGTACGAGCAACCATGGAAAAGATTGAGGAATTGTGAGGAATCGAGCTGCGACCACACCCAGCATTAGATAACCGTAATAGAGTTATATTACAACAGGACGCTTGGTACAACATCTCATACTGTACGAACAACCATGGAAAAGATTGAGGAATTGTGAGGAATCGAGCTGCTACCACACCCAGCATTAGTTAACGTAATAGAGTTATATTACAACAGGACGCTTGGTACAACATCTCATACTGTACGAACAACCATGGAAAAGATTGAGGAATTGTGAGGAATCGAGCTGCTACCACACCAAGCATTAGATAACCGTAATAGAGTTATATTACAACAGGACGCTTGGTACAACATCTCATACTGTACGAACAACCATGGAAAAGATTGAGGAATTGTGAGGAATCGAGCTGCTACCACACCCAGCATTAGTTAACCGTAATAGAGTTATATTACAACAGGACGCTTGGTACAACATCTCATACTGTACGAACAACCATGGAAAAGATTGAGGAATTGTGAGGAATCGAGCTGCTACCACACCCAGCATTAGTTAACCGTAATAGAGTTATATTACAACAGGACGCTTGGTACAACATCTCATACTGTACGAACAACCATGGAAAAGATTGAGGAATTGTGAGGAATCGAGCTGCTACCACACCCAGCATTAGTTAACCGTAATAGAGTTATATTACAACAGGGCGCTTGGTGCAACATCCCATACTGTACGAACAACCATGGAAAAGATTGAGGAATTGTGAGGAATCGAGCTGCTACCACACCCAGCATTAGTTAACCGTAATAGAGTTATATTACAACAGGACGCTTGGTACAACATCTCATACTGTACGAACAACCATGGAAAAGATTGAGGAATTGTGAGGAATCGAGCTGCTACCACACCCAGCATTAGTTAACCGTAATAGAGTTATACTACAACAGGACGCTTGGTACAACATCTCATACTGTACGAACAACCATGGAAAAGATTGAGGAATTGTGAGGAATCGAGCTGCTACCACACCCAGCATTAGTTAACCGTAATAGAGTTATATTACAACAGGACGATTGGTACAACATCTCATACTGTACGAACAACCATGGAAAAGATTGAGGAATTGTGAGGAATCGAGCTGCTACCACACCCAGCATTAGCTAACCGTAATAGAGTTATATTACAACAGGACGCTTGGTACAACATCTCATACTGTACGAACAACCATGGAAAAGATTGAGGAATTGTGAGGAATCGAGCTGCTACCACACCCAGCATTAGTTAACCGTAATAGAGTTATATTACAACAGGACGCTTGGTACAACATCTCATACTGTACGAACAACCATGGAAAAGATTGAGGAATTGTGAGGAATCGAGCTGCTACCACACCCAGCATTAGTTAACCGTAATAGAGTTATATTACAACAGGACGCTTGGTACAACATCTCATACTGTACGAACAACCATGGAAAAGATTGAGGAATTGTGAGGAATCGAGCTGCTACCACACCCAGCATTAGTTAACCGTAATAGAGTTATATTACAACAGGACGCTTGGTACAACATCTCATACTGTACGAACAACCATGGAAAAGATTGAGGAATTGTGAGGAATCGAGCTGCTACCACACCAAGCATTAGATAACCGTAATAGAGTTATATTACAACAGGACGCTTGGTACAACATCTCATACTGTACGAACAACCATGGAAAAGATTGAGGAATTATGAGGAATCGAGCTGCTACCACACCCAGCATTAGTTAACCGTAATAGATTTATATTACAACAGGACGCTTGGTACAACATCTCATACTGTACGAACAACCATGGAAAAGATTGAGGAATTGTGAGGAATCGAGCTGCTACCACACCCAGCATTAGTTAACCGTAATAGAGTTATATTACAACAGGACGATTGGTACAACATCTCATACTGTACGAACAACCATGGAAAAGATTGAGGAATTGTGAGGAATCGAGCTGCTACCACACCCTGCATTAGTTAACCGTAATAGAGTTATATTACAACAGGACGCTTGGTACAACATCTCATACTGTACGAACAACCATGGAAAAGATTGAGGAATTGTGAGGAATCGAGCTGCTACCACACCCAGCATTAGATAACCGTAATAGAGTTATATTACAACAGGGCGCTTGGTACAACATCTCATACTGTACGAACAACCATGGAAAAGATTGAGGAATTGTGAGGAATCGAGCTGCTACCACACCCAGCATTAGTTAACCGTAATAGAGTTATATTACAACAGGACGCTTGTTACAACATCTCATACTGTACGAACAACCATGGAAAAGATTGAGGAATTGTGAGGAATCGAGCTGCTACCACACCCAGCATTAGTTAACCGTAATAGAGTTATATTACAACAGGACGCTTGGTACAACATCCCATACTGTACGAACAACCATGGAAAAGATTGAGGAATTGTGAGGAATCGAGCTGCTACCACACCCAGCATTAGTTAACCGTAATAGAGTTATATTACAACAGGACGCTTGTTACAACATCTCATACTGTACGAACAACCATGGAAAAGATTGAGGAATTGTGAGGAATCGAGCTGCTACCACACCCAGCATTAGTTAACCGTAATAGAGTTATATTACAACAGGACGCTCGGTACAACATCTCATACTGTAAAAACAACCATGGAAAAGATTGAGGAATTGTGAGGAATCGAACTGCTACCACACCCAGCATTAGTTAACCGTAATAGAGTTATATTACAACAGGACGCTTGGTACAACATCCCATACTGTACGAACAACCATGGAAAAGGTTGAGGAATTGTGAGGAATCCAGCTGCTACCATACCCAGCATTAGATAACCGTAATAGAGTTATATTACAACAGGACGCTTGGTACAACATCTCATACTGTACGAACAACCATGGAAAAGATTGAGGAATTGTGAGGAATCCAGCTGCTACCACACCCAGCATTAGATAACCGTAATAGAGTTATATTACAACAGGACGCTTGGTACAACATCTCATACTGTACGAACAACCATGGAAAAGATTGAGGAATTGTGAGGAATCGAGCTGTTACCACACCCAGCATTAGATAACCGTAATAGAGTTATATTACAACAGGACGCTTGGTACAACATCTCATACTGTACGAACAACCATGGAAAAGATTGAGGAATTGTGAGGAATCGAGCTGTTACCACACCCAGCATTAGATAACCGTAATAGAGTTATATTACAACAGGACGCTTGGTACAACATCTCATACTGTACGAACAACCATGGAAAATTTTGAGGAATTGTGAGGAATCCAGCTGCTACCACATCCGGCATTAGATAACCGTAATAGAGTTATATTACAACAGGACGCTTGGTACAACATCTCATACTGTACGAACAACCATGGAAAAGATTGAGGAATTGTGAGGAATCGAGCTGCTACCACAGCCAGCATTAGATAACCGTAATGGAGTTATATTACAACAGGACGCTTGGTACAACATCTCATACTGTACGAACAATCATGGAAAAGATTGAGGAATTGTGAGGAATCGTGCTGCTACCACACCCAGCATTAGATAACCGTAATAGAGTTATATTACAACAGGACGCTTGGTACAACATCTCATACTGTACGAACAACCATGGAAAAGATTGAGGAATTGTGAGGAATCGAGCTGCTACCACACCCAGCATTAGTTAACCGTAATAGAGTTATATTACAACAGGACGCTTTGTACAACATCTCATACTGTACGAACAACCATGGAAAAGATCGAGGAATTGTGAGGAATCCAGCTGCTACCACACCCAGCATTAGTTAACCGTAATAGAGTTATATTACAACAGGGCGCTTGGTACAACATCTCATACTGTACGAACAACCATGGAAAAGATTGAGGAATTGTGAGGAATCGAGCTGCTACCACATCCAGCATTAGTTAACCGTAATAGAGTTATATTACAACAGGACGCTTGGTACAACATCTCATACTGTACGAACAACCATGGAAAAGGTTGAGGAATTGTGAGGAATCGTGCTGCTACCACACCCAGCATTAGATAACCGTAATAGAGTTATATTACAACAGGACGCTTGGTACAACATCTCATACTGTACGAACAACCATGGAAAAGATTGAGGAATTGTGAGGAATCGAGCTGCTACCACAGCCAGCATTAGTTAACCGTAATAGAGTTATATTACAACAGGACGCTTGGTACAACATCTCATACTGTACGAACAACCATGGAAAAGATTGAGGAATTGTGAGGAATCGAGCTGCTGCCACACCCAGCATTAGTTAACCGTAATAGAGTTATATTACAACAGGACGCTTGGTACAACATCTCATACTGTACGAACAACCATGGAAAAGATTGAGGAATTGTGAGGAATCGAGCTGCTACCACACCCAGCATTAGTTAACCGTAATAGAGTTATATTACAACAGGACGCTTGGTACAACATCTCATACTGTACGAACAACCATGGAAAAGATTGAGGAATTGTGAGGAATCGAGCTGCTACCACACCCAGCATTAGTTAACCGTAATAGAGTTATATTACAACAGGACGCTTGGTACAACATCTCATACTGTAAAAACAACCATGGAAAAGATTGAGGAATTGTGAGGAATCCAGCTGCTACCACACCCAGCATTAGATAACCGTAATAGAGTTATATTACAACAGGACGCTTGGTACAACATCTCATACTGTACGAACAACCATGGAAAAGATTGAGGAATTGTGAGGAATCGAGCTGCTACCACACCCAGCATTAGTTAACCGTAATAGAGTTATATTACAACAGGACGCTTGGTACAACATCTCATACTGTACCAACAACCTTGGAAAAGATTGAGGAATTGTGAGGAATCGTGCTGCTACCACACCCAGCATTAGATAACCGTAATAGAGTTATATTACAACAGGACGCTTGGTACAACATCTCATACTGTACGAACAACCATGGAAAAGATTGAGGAATTGTGAGGAATCGAGCTGCTACCACACCAAGCATTAGATAACCGTAATAGAGTTATATTACAACAGGACGCTTGGTACAACATCTCATACTGTACGAACAACCATGGAAAAGATTGAGGAATTGTGAGGAATCGAGCTGCTACCACACCCAGCATTAGATAACCGTAATAGAGTTATATTACAACAGGACGCTTGGTACAACATCACATACTGCACGAACAACCATGGAAAAGATTGAGGAATCGAGCTGCTACCACACCCAGCATTAGATAACCGTAATAGAATTATATTACAACAGGACGCTTGGTACAACATCACATACTGCACGAACAACCATGGAAAAGATTGAGGAATTGTGAGGAATCGAGCTGCTACCACACCCAGCATACAGCCCTGATCTCGCAACATCAGATTGTCATAGTTTGTGATCCATGGTCCATTTTCTACGTGAAAGAGATTTGGACAACATTGAAGCAGTGCAAGTGGGTGTCACCGAATGCTTGACATCAGAAACCAGAGAGTGGTACCACCGTGGGATAAGAAGCCTTGCTGAACGATGACTCAAGCCTCAACGATAGCTCAGTCGGTAGAGCACCTACCTGCCATGCTAGGGGTGTCGGGTTCGATTCCCGGCGGTGGCGGTTGATGAAGGGTCTAGAAGTATGATTGAGAGTGCGAACATGTACGTGATCAAATGATAAAACAAGAAAAAGATTACGAGTTAACACCTTCGATATGTTCCAAAAGAGAACGACCACCGATATGACCATTGCAGTTAAAGGCGGGTTATAAATGTGTACGTGATCTAATGATTAAAACCCAACGAATACGAGTTAACACCTTCGATATGTTCCAAAAGAGAACGACCACCGATATGACCATTGCAGTTAAAGGCGGGTTATAAATGTGTACGTGATCTAATGATTAAAACCCAACGAATACGAGTTAACACCTTCGATATGTTCCAAAAGAGAACGACCACCGATATGACCATTGCAGTTAAAGACCAGGTATAAATGGAACAAGTAAATAAAACAGATAATAAAAGAAATAAAAAAAGGACCATAGAATGTCTTTAGAATGAAGAGGACGTCTGAGGATATACCAAGAAAATTTAAAAGATATATTTTTATTTGTCATTAATAGAGCCCGGATTTTTAAGCACAGTCAAATGTTGTTAATAACTGTCACAGACAAATAATGAATATATGGTTCGAATAACCACATTTTAAAATTAAATTTCTTAGTAAATAGTGCAATTATTGCTACTAAATAATAAAGAAATTCAAAACTGATCAGGACATTTTTAATTTTATAAACTATGAAACAGTAAATTACTGTACCCATTAGCCCAAACATACCTTACTTAGCGTTGGTCATCTTCATGTTCTAAAAAGTAAAGAAACGGCGGTTGTCAGTTAAAACTGTTTTATACTTTGAGAAACTTCCCTCCACTTCCGCAGAGGTTATTTGGTGCATATTTAGAAAACACTATGTCACTGCCTGTTAAATCCTGTTCAGAAATATCAGTTCCTGATAGATACTGGCAATCTGACAAAGCGTTTGGTATCCTTTAGTTTTGTCCAATACAAATTTTAGTTTCTGTCTAATTTTGTCCCCAATCTCGTCTTTTGCATTTTGTATCCTCTCTTACGTAATCCTCACTGACTCAATCGACTTATCCAATGTCATGCCACTTTTTCAAGGTGGCTTATAGTATCCGTCAAAAATACAAAATTTGGTGTAATCGGCGATTCATGGAATTGATGCGTCATAAATTCACGAGCACTGTTAGGACAATGACCTGTGTCAACTACATGTTTACCAAACTTACAAAATTACTATTTCATAACAGATTATGATATAAATTAACCTATAATCACGGATTATTTAAAAAAAGCCCGTGGGTCAGGATCAGGTCGGCCACGAGAATCGAACCTGTCCTTCCCGAATGCGGGCTACAGATGAAAATGTCCAATAAATTCGTGAAAAGGAAAGAAAATGGCCGGAAAATGCGTCTACATGTTAAAAAAATGACTTTATTATTAAAATATTGAGAAAATGCATTTTGATGACCCATAAAAACTATATATATATATATATATATATATATATATATATATATATATATATATATATATATATATATATATATAAAACGTATTTGTTCCAGATTGCACTTAATTTGCAATAAGCATCGTCTGTGACTATTCTGAAAAAAGATGACTTTTCATCAAAATCCGGGCCCTAGTTATTACAGTACACCAGGAAGTAAATCTCGAGGTTTTCTTGTGTGAAGTAAAAAGAATCTCTCAAAATCGCATCACGTTACAGGGCAATACTTCTTGACTGAATTCCTCTTCGATATAAATTTCTATACTACAAATTTTTCACAATGTTACGTCCAGGATTTTCGCTAATACCTCACTGAATTTCGCAAAAACAGTTTTACAATCCGTGAGTCTCTTATCTACCAAAGCAAGGTTTTATCTCGAGCTTCAAACTGTGTTATAATAGTAGGTATTTCGGGTGTACTCTGTCTTATCTTGAATGTGAATATTAACAAAACATTCTTGTGCTGTAACAATGTTGCTTGCATTTTCTACATCTAAGGAGTAAAACACAGTTTTTACTTCATTAAAATGTTCTGTGTAGTATGACAGAGTCTTTAACCAAGAACTCTATCGAGTTGAAACTTACTGGGGAGATGTACTCTGTCTTATCTTGAATGTGAATATTAACAAAACATTCTTGTGCTGTAACAATGTTGCTTGCATTTTCTACATCTAAGGAGTAAAACACAGTTTTTACTTCATTAAAATGTTCTGTGTAGTATGACAGAGTCTTTAACCAAGAACTCTATCGAGTTGAGACTGACTGGGGAGATGTACTCTGTCTTATCTTGAATGTGAATATTAACAAAACATTCTTGTGCTGTAACAACGTTGCTTGTATTTTCTACAGCTAAGGAGTAAAACACAGTTTTGACTTCATTGAAATGTTCTGTGTAGTATGACAGAGTCTTTAACCAAGAACCCTATCGAGTTGAAACTGACTGAGGAGATGTACTCTGTCTTATCTTGAATGTGAATATTAACAAAACATTCTTGTGCTGTAACAATGTTGCTTGTATTTTCTACAGCTAAGGAGTAAAACACAGTTTTTACTTCATTAAAATGTTCTGTGTAGTATGACAGAGTCTTTAACCAAGAACTCTATCGAGTTGAAACTGACTGGGGAGATGTACTCTCTTATCTTGAATGTGAATATTAACAAAACATTCTTGTGCTGTAACAATGTTGCTTGTATTTTCTACAGCTAAGGAGTAAAACACAGTTTTGACTTCATTGAAATGTTCTGTGTAGTATGACAGAGTCTTTAACCAAGAACCCTATCGAGTTGAAACTGACTGAGGAGATGTACTCTGTCTTATCTTGAATGTGAATATTAACAAAACATTCTTGTGCTGTGACAATGTTGCTTGTATTTTCTACAGCTAAGGAGTAAAACACAGTTTTGACTTCATTGAAATGTTCTGTGTAGTATGACAGAGTCTTTAACCAAGAACCCTATCGAGTTGAAACTGACTGAGGAGATGTACTCTGTCTTATCTTGAATGTGAATATTAACAAAACATTCTTGTGCTGTAACAATGTTGCTTGTATTTTCTACAGCTAAGGAGTAAAACACAGTTTTGACTTCATTGAAATGTTCTGTGTAGTATGACAGAGTCTTTAACCAAGAACCCTATCGAGTTGAAACT
The DNA here is from genome assembly GCA_030765055.1 of Mantis religiosa. Classification (NCBI taxonomy): domain Eukaryota; kingdom Metazoa; phylum Arthropoda; class Insecta; order Mantodea; family Mantidae; genus Mantis; species Mantis religiosa. The sequence goes on along the minus strand of CM060951.1, from coordinate 234,224,352 downwards.
GACTGAGGAGATGTACTCTGTCTTATCTTGAATGTGAATATTAACAAAACATTCTTGTGCTGTAACAATGTTGCTTGTATTTTCTACAGCTAAGGAGTAAAACACAGTTTTGACTTCATTGAAATGTTCTGTGTAGTGTGACAGAGTCTTTAACCAAGAACTCTATCGAGTTGAAACTGACTGAGGAGATGTACTCTGTCTTATCTTGAATGTGAATATTAACAAAACATTCTTGTGCTGTAACAATGTTGCTTGTATTTTCTACAGCTAAGGAGTAAAACACAGTTTTTACTTCATTAAAATGTTCTGTGTAGTATGACAGAGTCTTTAACCAAGAACTCTATCAAGTTGAAACTGACTGGGGAGATGTACTCTGTCTTATCTTGAATGTGAATATTAACAAAACATTCTTGTGCTGTAACAATGTTGCTTGTATTTTCTACAGCTAAGGAGTAAAACACAGTTTTGACTTCATTGAAATGTTCTGTGTAGTATGACAGAGTCTTTAACCAAGAACCCTATCGAGTTGAAACTGACTGAGGAGATGTACTCTGTCTTATCTTGAATGTGAATATTAACAAAACATTCTTGTGCTGTAACAATGTTGCTTGTATTTTCTACAGCTAAGGAGTAAAACACAGTTTTGACTTCATTGAAATGTTCTGTGTAGTATGACAGAGTCTTTAACCAAGAACCCTATCGAGTTGAAACTGACTGAGGAGATGTACTCTGTCTTATCTTGAATGTGAATATTAACAAAACATTCTTGTGCTGTAACAATGTTGCTTGTATTTTCTACAGCTAAGGAGTAAAACACAGTTTTGACTTCATTGAAATGTTCTGTGTAGTATGACAGAGTCTTTAACCAAGAACCCTATCGAGTTGAAACTGACTGAGGAGATGTACTCTGTCTTATCTTGAATGTGAATATTAACAAAACATTCTTGTGCTGTAACAATGTTGCTTGTATTTTCTACAGCTAAGGAGTAAAACACAGTTTTGACTTCATTGAAATGTTCTGTGTAGTATGACAGAGTCTTTAACCAAGAACTCTATCGAGTTGAAACTGACTGAGGAGATGTACTCTGTCTTATCTTGAATGTGAATATTAACAAAACATTCTTGTGCTGTAACAATGTTGCTTGTATTTTCTACAGCTAAGGAGTAAAACACAGTTTTGACTTCATTGAAATGTTCTGTGTAGTATGACAGAGTCTTTAACCAAGAACTCTATCGAGTTGAAACTGACTGGGGAGATGTACTCTGTCTTATCTTGAATGTGAATATTAACAAAACATTCTTGTGCTGTAACAATGTTGCTTGTATTTTCTACAGCTAAGGAGTAAAACACAGTTTTGACTTCATTGAAATGTTCTGTGTAGTATGACAGAGTCTTTAACCAAGAACCCTATCGAGTTGAAACTGACTGAGGAGATGTACTCTGTCTTATCTTGAATGTGAATATTAACAAAACATTCTTGTGCTGTAACAATGTTGCTTGTATTTTCTACAGCTAAGGAGTAAAACACAGTTTTTACTTCATTAAAATGTTCTGTGTAGTATGACAGAGTCTTTAACCAAGAACTCTATCGAGTTGAAACTGACTGGGGAGATGTACTCTGTCTTATCTTGAATGTGAATATTAACAAAACATTCTTGTGCTGTAACAATGTTGCTTGTATTTTCTACAGCTAAGGAGTAAAACACAGTTTTGACTTCATTGAAATGTTCTGTGTAGTATGACAGAGTCTTTAACCAAGAACCCTATCGAGTTGAAACTGACTGAGGAGATGTACTCTGTCTTATCTTGAATGTGAATATTAACAAAACATTCTTGTGCTGTAACAATGTTGCTTGTATTTTCTACAGCTAAGGAGTAAAACACAGTTTTGACTTCATTGAAATGTTCTGTGTAGTATGACAGAGTCTTTAACCAAGAACCCTATCGAGTTGAAACTGACTGAGGAGATGTACTCTGTCTTATCTTGAATGTGAATATTAACAAAACATTCTTGTGCTGTAACAATGTTGCTTGTATTTTCTACAGCTAAGGAGTAAAACACAGTTTTGACTTCATTGAAATGTTCTGTGTAGTATGACAGAGTCTTTAACCAAGAACCCTATCGAGTTGAAACTGACTGAGGAGATGTACTCTGTCTTATCTTGAATGTGAATATTAACAAAACATTCTTGTGCTGTAACAATGTTGCTTGTATTTTCTACAGCTAAGGAGTAAAACACAGTTTTGACTTCATTGAAATGTTCTGTGTAGTATGACAGAGTCTTTAACCAAGAACCCTATCGAGTTGAAACTGACTGGGGAGATGTACTCTGTCTTATCTTGAATGTGAATATTAACAAAACATTCTTGTGCTGTAACAATGTTGCTTGTATTTTCTACAGCTAAGGAGTAAAACACAGTTTTGACTTCATTGAAATGTTCTGTGTAGTATGACAGAGTCTTTAACCAAGAACCCTATCGAGTTGAAACTGACTGAGGAGATGTACTCTGTCTTATCTTGAATGTGAATATTAACAAAACATTCTTGTGCTGTAACAATGTTGCTTGTATTTTCTACAGCTAAGGAGTAAAACACAGTTTTGACTTCATTGAAATGTTCTGTGTAGTATGACAGAGTCTTTAACCAAGAACCCTATCGAGTTGAAACTGACTGAGGAGGTAAAGACAAATTTGGAAGGGCTTGATCAAATGTTTTAACTCTAAACGGCGACAGTACAAACAGTTTGTTTACGCTAGAGACAAGATCGACTCCCGTTTCAATGAGGCTCAAAGATTTGTTTGAATGGTAAAATGTGTAGGACTGATAATTTACTTTTAAATTTACATGATTTCTATAAAATAAGACATTTATTAAAAGCACAAAATAAGTAAGCAAACCCCGTATTTCAGCAAAACAGCATTTATAAGCATTTTGCTTACAAATTCGGGCTCTACTCATTAATCTCATTTCATTTGTTTCACTTAACGAATGTTCCTTATCAACTAACATGTCGGACGTATCCCTAAAAATTATTTTTCTTTCTTAAATTTGCACATACAATGCCTGGGTGAAAAGCAATAACTTTTCTATTTGTTATAAGCATTTAGTAAGAAAAGAAAGTAATAAAAATTTAAGATATGGATATATATTAGACAAATATAAATATTTCATCTTAAGAAAATTATATTAATTCTTCTTTCTAATTGAGGTCGATTTCACTAACAAATTGCTTGCATCGTCAGTCCATCAACAAACTTCGTCGTCAAGGATACCGGTTACCATCTTATTTTGTTTTTCTCGTATTACCAAAATCTGAAAATAAAATACATTTAAAAACAATTGACTGCTGGTATTTAAAAATTCATTACGCAATGTTTATTTTTTTAAACAAATATTTTTTTCCCCCAAATCATTAAATCTATCGGGTCATTTAATTGTTTTAATAATTTACCTTCAGGTTTTATTTCATGGTTAAATGACCAAAAAGTAATCCGCTACGGCCGATTTATCACTTTGTTTATACTTAATGTTACGAAAATGTTCTTCCGTTCTTGTTTCCAAATTATGTTTTGTCCTACCAATGTAAACCTGATCACAGTCTAAACAATAAAATGGATAAATACCAGATTTTTTACTATTAGGAATTTTATATTTTCTAGAGAAATTCAATAACTTTTATACTATATTTATTTTGAGAAACTAAAGTTATACCAAATTGTTAAAAAAAAGATTCAAAATTTTTATTAACACAAGGATGGTAAGTGTATTCTTTAAAATTACAATCGTCTTTTATTTTTAAGGGTAGAAATACCATTAATAGTTTTTTATATTTAAATTTTTCAATCTTCTTTTGTATAAAGTCATTATTAAGGAATTAATTAAAGCAGTATTAATATGTTTATATTCGTTATTAAATTCTTCTTTATTCAGGGGTATATTTATTAATCTATAAATCAAGCTATTAAAAACAGTAAATTTATGTGAAAAAGGGTTAAAACTTTTATTTTTATTTAATTATCAATATGATTAGACTTCCTATAAATATCAAAATCTAATTTATTATTATTTATTATTATCTTCAAATCTAGAAAAGTAGACCATCAATTTCAGTTTGTAAGGTGAATTTTATAGCTTTATCCTGTAAACTGAGTAATTTTAAAGCAATGTTTATGAGTTTATTAGGAAAAATTGCACAAATATCATAAACATATCTATACCAGGTTATAAAAATTAAAGGGAATGCTTTAGTAACTTGCTTTCGAGAAAAAAAAACTCATAAAAGGTTCAGCAAGAAAAGGTGAAAGAGGATTGCCCATTGCTAAACCAGAAGTTTGTTGAAAAAATTTGATCTAAACAAAATTCAGTAACTTTAACAAAATCAACTACTAAGTCTTCATGTAAATTTATTGAATTTAACCCCTGTTTAAATAAATTAAAAGTTTTCTATAGGAATACTAAGAAATAAGGCAGTTGCAACAAAAGAAATAAGTTTGTCAGTTTTAGATAATTCAACACTGTCAATCTTTTCTACTAGTTAAAAGGAATTTTAATACTTAAACTCTAAAATTTATCAAAATTATTAAATGTATTATGTAACCATTTATCTAAATTGTAGCTAGCTTCATTTTCTACGTAATGGCTACATATTTTTTATTGTTTTCAAATATCAGATAGAACAATATTAAACGTTCTTTAACATGATGTAATGTGCCGAAGAAATTGATTTGCAATAATTTCTAAATACTTTGGCTATATAACTGTTACTAATACAATTCCTAATGTTTACGAGAAGTCCGCTGTTTGATCAAATAACGCTTTGTTTACCTGACACACAGTAACAATGTCTCAATAACTTATATCGTCGATAAATAATAAGAGAAACGTCGGCACACTACAAGTATGTTGCTGTTTTTGCGTTAGTTATTGCCACGGTAGTAAAATTGTTACATTCCACTCAAACATTTAATGTAAAGGTATTAGTCTAAATGCACGTTTTAAGGTTCAGCGAATAAAACATGATGTTCGCCTGTCTGGAGGTCAACAGCAAAACTCAGAAACAAAAGCCTATCCACGTTCTACGAACATTTTAAGTTTTCAAAAAACGGTTGAAGCTATTTTTCTGAATATATCATACGTAGTATCAAATATTTTCATAACAAATGAATGACGTTTTATTGTGTTAATTTGTGGGTTACACGTTTTTGCATCATTTTAGCTCTTTGAGATAGCAGTTACGTTAACGTTGGGGCGATGCTCAATAACAAATCGCTACGAAGTATTATACAGTGTATGCAATTAAATAACATTAAAGTTATTTTCGCCTTATACTTATTAAAATACAATTTCACTGATTTTGCGGAAACACTGCAATAAGTGACCATAAAGTCCTTCAAGACTGGGGCACGCTTGTATTTGAAAACGTAATTTTGACCAATTTTGTCCAAAGTTTCATCTCTGTTGCCCTTTGACAACATGGGATATGGTGGTTACACTTCCAAAAAGATGAACTTCATGACCTGGTGCTAGTTTTACTCATATTTTGTTGCAAGGGTTGAAAACTAAACATAATCTTTACGTTAATAAGGGTAAAAACGTTTCAAATGTCATCTTCTGGGCCATTTTGTAACAGCATTCTGTGAATAACATAGAGCATTACCAAATTACAGATACATGGCATAAAACCATCGTTTGACTATAAAATCCGCTCCTGGAAGGCAAGCCAAATAATAGGACCCTGATTCGCTACCTATTCCAGCTCCTCAATCCCTGACGACGCTGAGTGGGCACCCGTTGGAACCAATCCTTAAGACAGCGATATATTGAGCCAAAAGCGTAATATAATAACAGGATTTGACTATCAACGTTTCGGCACAAAGATTTTGTGTAGCAAAACTCAGTATAAAATGAAATGTCAGAAATGGGAGTGTCGACATTACTTGTATGACTTCACTGTGACATGCACATGTTTTTGTCTCACATGTTGAAGAAATAAAAATTTCTCTACAGCTCAAGGACAGTACAAAAGCTCTTGTTTTGAATTAACGTAATAATAGAAAGATATCAAAATGACTTTTTTTTTTTTTTTTTTTTTTTTTTTTGCATTTAATGTTTTTAATTTCGATTTCTTTTGGATATTTAAGGTTTAAAGAACTGTACTTAGTTATTCGTAATATAGAAAATATAACTTCCAAAAACTCTTACATTACTTTCCATACCTTTACAGTTTCACATAGAGCTGTGAACATTGTTTTAGAACGTTACTGTTTATTTTATATATCAATCAAGCACATACATCACTTAATTTGTACAGCTTTCCGTCTCAATTTGTTTGCACACTTCGATCTGTAAATACCCTTACGGCAGATCTCCATGCCGATGTCGTTTTGTTTCAGGCTTGAGCAACTTTCACATTACTCTCCTCCTCCCAAAACTTCTGTCTTTTCTTTCCTGGCGACCTAACACTGTACGTATCTCCATAGCAACGTTACCAGATTTTTACAAAACAAAACTCTGTGCTGATAAAAGTTAATGTATTCTAAAATCTGTAGATTAGCATCCTTCAATCGTTTTGCTACATTGTTGGAATTTGAATTTTAACACTGATCTATTCATCACTTTCGTATGGCTGTATTAACCAACGTGGACTTGGTTGCTTGTACTGTTCGTATATCAGTTCATTTTACCAACAAACCATTCTTACAGAAACTTCTCTTTACTAATCAACTTTCATACAATACAACAAAGGGGATAATCCTTACGTCACATTCCACGGATAGCGACAATATTACAAATATTTAATGTCACAGAATATTTTATATAAATTGTTTGCATTAACCAGATACACCAGCTGATAGCTTACCAATTATACAAAAATCATTCAGAATTAAAAAGACTTGTTTGACTGATTCATTTGTTGATTGATTGATTGATTGATTGATATGTGTTCAGTGTTTTCACTGGGAGTTAAAAAGGCTTCTGAACGTTGAATATGTTTAAGAAATATACAGTTTAGTACCATATGTACTCGTATGTTTAACTTAAAAGGCGCGTTATATACAGCCACTACAGAAAACTGTATAACAATTATACAAAACCGCATTCTTCCCTTCAGACTAGCAAGTGTGAATAATACAAATACAATCCCATACTGTCATGTTTAAACTTTCACTTGTTTTTGCCAGTACGTCTCATTATTTTGTTATATTGGATTTGTTATTGCACACTAAGCTATGTTCTGAGCAGACATCAAAGGTAAATTGACGATGATTTGTTAATAGAACAGCTACACTTATATAATCCTGTACAGAATAAAATTATTTTGAATATAGGTACTCCCTAGCAGTGACACTGTCAATGTTTCCTTTTACATTATTAGCAGGAACGTTAGATATTTTGATGATTTCATAATACACACATTTCCGGGAACAAAATGACTTCTGAGTACATTTACGGAAAATTAGAGATATGAATTTCGTAGTTCAATAAAGTATTTGAAACATGTAGTATTTTATTTCAAGTAATTCCAGCAATTTTTTTTAATCTAAAGTAGCAAATGTGTTCCATGTAAGGAATAGTCTGGAATGTTGAGATTTTCTTGAAAATCTTCATATCGTTTACTTTGCAACTTCAACAGACTTCCGGTTTAGGAGTTCTACAGTGACATTTTCAAGGAATTTGAAACTTGTATTTTCATAGTTACAGTTCCAGCAAACTACCTTCATCTTCAAAGTTAGGGACGACCTCAAATCTCCAATGTTGGGGATCACCGAAACTGCTTATTTCCACATTTGCTACACTGTAGGATTACCAACAACTGGTTAGTTAAATCTCGGCCTCCCACGTGTTCTACTGTACAGCAGTAATTGTTCTAATTAGATAACACCCTACTGCGTGACAGCTAACCAATTTACTGGCATGCAATTACGTCATTCTGTAGTGGATGTTTGTATACCGGCACGTTATGCAACACTTGATACATTTGGTTTTTGTAAACTATTCAAACGTAGCTCAAACTGTGCGACGTGGGGAAAAGTGTTAAACTGTGAGTCATATTAAAAGTGATAAGACATTCAAAATCGCCCCTGGACATTATTGTCATCCCCTTTATGGGCAAATGACAGCTATAAACACTTAAGAATAACATAAATAACTCAAAATTTAATTTATAAAAATGATATATAGAAAGAAGTGAAAATGATGACATCTTTGGATAGGTACACTTTCCGCATATCTAACTATATATAAATATCCAATTTATTAAAATTCATATTCTTTTAATGAAGTGTAAACATTACTTATTTAAATTTATACGAGTTAATACGTCTCATTCTCTTATTGAGATTGATAAGTACAGAGCAATAAAACTTTCATGTTAATGAACTATTTTCCAGTTGTAAGTCAATAGTTTTTTGCAGTTTAGTTGTACTTAATTATGTCAAGTAAACATTTTACTAATGTTATAAAAACAATGAAAATACTAATGTATTCCTCTGGCACGTTGTATTAACGTTGACATCGTCATATTAATAAATAGGTACTACAACACTTCCGTACAGTTAAATCGTCTGGATCTAGTACCATTACAGTGCGATCCATATAAACCTGAGCCATTTCAACAGACCATAACTTTAGAACAAATAATAGGACACATGTACAACTTTGGGAGAATATAATACACAATTGAGAGATTACATTACACTATTTACATCTCAGAGAAAATGTTGGAAGTATCCTCCACCAGCATCTATACATGTTTGTACTCGTCTCACCATATTCTCTCAAGTTTTACGGAGAGTATCCTCGCCAATGTTACTTATTTCCGTTCGAATGGATTCCTTGAGAACATCAGTTGTCCGTGATCTATACTTGTACACTCTATTTTTTAGATATCCCCACAAGAAAATATCCAGTGGTGTTAGGTCAGGGGATCTGGAGGGCCACAGATCTTTAGAGATTATTGAATTATCAAAGAAACTGGTTACAAGTTCCATGGCGTCATTAGATGTATGGCACTTTACTCCATCTTGCTGGAAATAACCTTCTCTCAATTCGATATCATTCAGCTGCTCCACAAATGTCTTGATGATACCCATATAAACTTCAGTGTCTACAGTCGTAACATGTATAGATGCTGGGGGAGGACACTTCCAACATTTTCTCTGAGATGTAAATAGTGTAATGTAATCTCCCAATTGTGTATTATATTCTCCCAAAGTTGTACGTGTGTTCTATTATTGGTTCAAAAGTTACGGCTTATTGAAATGGTTCGTACTATACTACTGCAAGGTAAAGCAAGCAAGTGTTTTCATACTTCGAAGAAAGGCAAAGTTCGTTAAAATATGCAAGTTTCTCAAAACAACTTAATTTCGAAATATTCCACTTACGTTTTCCAACTTTAGATAGTTGCCTTTTACAGAAATCATTGATGACTGCTTATGTTTAATGCACACAAACACGTACGAAATTTAGGGAAACTGGTGTGTATTTTTATGCAAAGTATTGTTAAAATATAAAAACTGCGTGTAAAAGTTTCAAGTTATAACTTGTTCCTTAGTGTCTAGTTAACGGCACTACACCACGTAATAATGCAATCACGATAGACAAAAGCTTTGATAAAGGTTCTAATTACAAAGAAAACATAACACACTCTGTGATATTTACGACTATAAACAAATGAACCATTCAAAATCCAAGAACCATTTATTACTATTTCCTATAACTATTACAACTGCCCTTTGCCACAACAATTATACATTTTAGAGTTCTTCAAAGTTCGCAAATGTTTACCAATAAATAGAAATTAAAGGCAAATTAAATTACTTTCTCTAAAAGCTATATTACTACATGGCAAAGCGAGAAGCTTATCGTACATACACGGCGAGACCAGTATGTTCAGATATAATCATGTCTTCTGGACACAATGTTATATATCGGCAGGCGCGACAAAACACTCTATTTGTGTTTCGTAAATGCCTGTACATCAACTTACTAATATTTCACTCTTCTAATCGACCAGAGACGATCACAGCGCTGGTCACCTCAACGTCAATATGCCTCAACGTTCTGTCGAGTAATAATTTCTACATGTAGCTGCAGTAACTTCTCAGAATTAACCATAAATACATGTTTTGAGTTGCTTTGAAACATAAGACAGACAATTTTGTGCGTGTGAACGCTATATTTCAAACTTGGTCCATATCTGTTAAATGTTACCTTGAGTGTCGGTTTGTTTGCCTCACTTAGACACAATGATCTCTGATCCCAAGGTCCTGGTGTCAAGCCTAGAACTGACATAGCACTGATGTCCTACCATTTGACGCTTCGGTTAATGGCAACATTTTACTTATATTACTTTTGATGTGTATAAATTGCACAATATGCAATACGCTGTAAAACTGACAATAAATAACAGAAAAATAAAATAAGTCAATGACATAACAAACGTACTACAGTGCGATCCATATAAACCTGAACCATTTCAATAGGCAATAACTTTTGAACTAATAATAGGACACTCGTACAACTTTGGGAGAATATAATACACAATTGGGAGATTACATTACACTATTTACATCTCAGAGAAAATGTTGGAAGTGTCCTCCACCAGCATCTATACATGTTTGTACTCGTCTCACCATAATCTCTCAAGTTTTACGGAGAGTATCCTCGCCAATGTTACTTATTTCGGTTCGAATGGATTCCTTGAGAACATCAATTGTCCTAGCCTATTCCTGTACACTTGTTTTTAGATATGGCCACAACAAAAAATCCGGTGAGGTTAGATCAGGGGATCTGGGCCCACAGACTTTTTGAGATTATTTGATTATCAAAGAAACTGGTTACAAGTTCCATAGTGTGATTAGATGTATGGCACGTTGCTCCATCTTGCTGGAAATAACCTTTGCTCAATTTGATATCATCCAGCTGCTCCACAAATGTCTCGAACATACCTATATAAACTTCAGTGTCTACAGCCTTATCAAAGAAAATGGGACCAGCCATCCATAGATGCTAGTGGAGGACACTTCCAGCATTTTCTCTGAGATGTAAATAGTGTAATGTAATCTCCCAATTGTGTATTATATTCTCCCAAAGTTGTACGTGGCTCCCATTACTGGTTCAAAAGTTATTGCCTATTGAAGTGGATCAGGTTTATATGGATCACACTGTATTTAAATTCAACATCGTTCAAAGATATCACAGGAAGTTTTAAAAGAAATTCCTGCTAAACCTAAACTATCCCTTGAATAAAATTGTCTTTAAAAGATTTTATTTCTGAAATGTGCCACTAAGGATGCTTAATAAAATGAAATACGTTTATGTCATTTGCGTAACAATTTTCATTTTTAATCCTTATAAGAGGGCTGTTCAATAAAGAATGATCACTTCCTTTTTTTTTTTTTTTTTAACAACGTACCTTTGCTCATCCTCATAATTTTGATGGTCCTTCTCAAAATAGTCTCCCCTGAATGTAATGTATTTGTCTCAGCGTTTCTGCCAGTCTTCAAAGATATGCTGGTAACCATTTTTGAAAGATCCTTCAAAATCGCCTCCGCAGCCTTCACCACTGCTTCTGATGATGGATGTCTCCCACGAAGGCGTTTCTTCAAGTTAGGGAATAGAAGAAAGTCACATGGGGCAAAATGTGAACTATAGGGAGGGTGAGGTATGTACTTCACGTTGATTTTTGCAAGATATTCAGCAACAACATTGGCAATATGCGGCCGCACATCCAGCCTTCTTCACGGAAATGTAGTCTTTTGCGCCTGATATGGACTTGCAATGTTTTCAGGATATCCCTGTAGTATTGTCCAATTACTGATGTGTGTGCAGGTACAATATGCTGATAAACCATTCCAGGAATATCAAAGAATGAGATGACCATAACTTTCCCAGCAGAAGCAACCACTTTTGCTTTTTGGTGGGTTGGTGATGAGGGAGATTTCCACACTGAGCTTTGCTGTTTGCTCTCAGGATCAAAATGATGTAGCCAAGTTTCATCAGCATTGATTACGTTTGAAAGAAACTCCGGATCTTCCTCTAACATCAACTTTAACTGCATGCGAATGTCCTTTGGTTCGGGAATCAACAGTCTCCATAGGCTTCCTGTAATACTGTATAGGCCTCAACTGCAGATTTGTTCAGACGAAAGCAGAATTTCAAAGCCGCATATTGTTCCTCGCGTGTTACCTCCATTGCAGCGGTAGGCGATACTGAACATGTCTGAACTTGCCTGGTTCTCACAGGCGGGAACCAGGAGTACCAACAATGAAACTACTAGGACGTGTTTGTTTCACATTAAGCTAACAGAATATAATAAGATTGAATTTTAGTGCGAAAATTTATGACCGTAAAAAAGTTATGATCATTCTTTATTGAACAGCCTCGTACATACATAGAGAACGTAATATCAAAGTCATCACGTAGTAACATGCTGTTTAAAAATGTAACTGTCAGTTAAACGTTACGTATTCCCTTGTTTAACAAGAAGTAGATACAACTGTAAGGTTTCTAAGAATACTTAACTGCTGTAAGACCATAGAATGTTTTTCGAACCAAGCATATACTCGAACACAGAAGGTTTCCATAACAACACGAGAAACAAACGAAGTGTGTGCTATTCGCAGAAAATACAAAACAAAAAGAAGGCAATTGTTTCCGTGTAAAAGGTAGTGAACATCGTAATGAACAAGTTGGTTTATATTAGTGATCAGTGAGGTGTGTTTCCTCACCAAATGACAGGCCATTTACATTCATAACAACTTCACACTCGTTACCTACTTCCTCTCATGTAAATGATATTCATTGCTCAGGGCTAGCCGCGACCTCCTTTACCAAAGCTTACTTTTTATAATCGAGATAAGCTTCAATTGTACGACAGTTGGATCCGAAAAGAAACAAAGAATACCTCGGAAACGCTGAATGCTACAGAAATGTTTGGCAAAAATCATGGCAGATGAGATACCATACTCACATTAGCTGAGTTACGTCAGGTAATGACAGAGAAGAAATAAAGCGTACGTTTTTGGAAATATGAAAAATAAATAATTGGAGAATTTTACGTTAATTTGTTTACAAATATATAAAAAATGCGATACCCATTCAGAATAAAATAATTATAAACAAATTTTATGTGTCTTACCCACAGCTGAATAATCACATTCTGTCGAAATCAGGAGTCAATAACCTGAAAAGCAAATGAAATTAAGTAAATATAAATTGTCTGAAACAGAACACTTAATTTCTAAAGAAGCAAATTAAAGAAATCAATCTTAAAGCTGACATATTTTCAATCTTTAGGAATAAATAAGCCATTACTTTATATTAGTGCAATAATACACCACAATCAAACAAAGACTGCAGACAAATCTTCACGTACCGTACTGCTTGATCAAAATTATAGTCTCTTAAATTTTTCTATATTTTAAATTTTCTGTGATTGTCCTTAGAAGCTCAACACAATCTTAATGACTAACGTATAACTAATAAACTGTAAGAGATAGACAAAATATTACTACATAACAAATATATATCTTGAATTTGCTGTGAATGTACTCAAAAGTTCTCTTTATTCTGAATGACTTTTGTATAATTGATAAACTGTAAGACATAGACAAAATATTACTACATAACAAATGTATATCTTGAATTTGCTGTGAATGTACTCAGAAGTTCTCTTTATTCTGAATGACTTTTGTATAACTGATAAACTGTAAGAGATAGACAAAATATTACTACATAACAAATGTATATCTTGAATTTTCTGTGAATGTACTCAGAAGTTCTCTTTATTGCAGATAACTCTTGTATAAGGGATGGTCAAAATATTAAGTATTACACACAAGAAAATGCAAATATTGTTAAAGCACCCACAATTTATACCAAGTTTTCGTAGTATTAACTTTTTCTGTGATTTCCGTTGTTATCCGTCAAATTTTAAAAACGCATAATTTCCTCGAAAAGAGAGTCCTTGTTTATCATTTATGTCTTGTCCATACAAAGCCATCACATATGACTAGACGTTTAACATCAGTAAGAGCTGTACGTACTAAGTTGGCTGGCCGGTCGGCATGCCAGGGTTTTAACAAGGACCCCAGGACCTTGCGTGTTACGTACGTGCAGGAGGGGAAGCTTATCTACAGCTGCATTATATGTTCCATAATAAACAGATATTTATAAGGAAAAACTGCGCGTGCGTCCAGTGCTTCACGTCGTCGTGTCACTTCGTATGAACAGCATGACTGCACAAACACTTATTGCTCTATCTACTTCAAGATAAACATTATCTTATTGTAGTTACAAGGGAATACAGTAGACTTTAAGTGATAGCTAAATTTTTTGGACGTTATGTGATGTATACATGACTTTCTCTACTCTTGTACAAACACTTATTGCTCTATCTACTTCAAGATAAACATTATCTTATTGTAGTTACAAGGGAATACAGTAGACTTTAAGTGATAGCCAAATTTTTTGGACGTTATGTGATGTATACATGACTTTCTCTACTCTTGTACAAACACTTATTGCTCTATCTACTGCAACATAAACATTATCTCATTGTAGTTACAAGGGAATACAGTAGACTTTAAGTGATAGCCAAATTTTTTGGACGTTATGTGATGTATACATGACTTTCTCTACTCTTGTACAAACACTTATTGCTCTATCTACTTCAAGATAAACATTATCTTATTGTAGTTACAAGGGAATACAGTAGACTTTAAGTGATAGCCAAATTTTTTGGTCGTTATGTGATGTATACATGACTTTCTCTACTCTTGTACAAACACTTATTGCTCTATCTACTGCAACATAAACATTATCTCATTGTAGTTACAAGGGAATACAGTAGACTTTAAGTGATAGCCAAATTTTTTGGACGTTATGTGATGTATACATGACGTTCTCTACTCTTGTACAAACACTTATTGCTCTATCTACTTCAACATAAACATTATCTTATTGTAGTTACAAGGGAATACAGTAGACTTTAAGTGATAGCCAAATTTTTTGGACGTTATGTGATGTATACATGACGTTCTCTACTCTTGTACAAACACTTATTGCTCTATCTACTGCAACATAAACATTATCTCATTGTAGTTACAAGGGAATACAGTAGACTTTAAGTGATAGCCAAATTTTTTGGACGTTATGTGATGTATACATGACGTTCTCTACTCTTGTACAAACACTTATTGCTCTATCTACTGCAACATAAACATTATCTTATTGTAGTTACAAGGGAATACAGTAGACTTTAAGTGATAGCCAAATTTTTTGGACGTTATGTGATGTATACATGGCGTTCTCTACTCTTGTACAAACACTTATTGCTCTATCTACTTCAAGATAAACATTATCTTATTGTAGTTACAAGGGAATACAGTAGACTTTAAGTGATAGCCAAATTTTTTGGACGTTATGTGATGTATACATGACTTTCTCTACTCTTGTACAAACACTTATTGCTCTATCTACTTCAAGATAAACATTATCTTATTGTAGTTACAAGGGAATACAGTAGACTTTAAGTGATAGCCAAATTTTTTGGACGTTATGTGATGTATACATGACTTTCTCTACTCTTGTACAAACACTTATTGCTCTATCTACTTCAAGATAAACATTATCTCATTGTAGTTACAAGGGAATACAGTAGACTTTAAGTGATAGCCAAATTTTTTGGACGTTATGTGATGTATACATGACTTTCTGTACTCTTGTACAAACACTTATTGCTCTATCTACTTCAAGATAAACATAATCTTATTGTAGTTACAAGGGAATACAGTAGACTTTAAGTGATAGCCAACTTTTTTGGACGTTATGTGATGCATACATGACTTTCTCTACTTTTGTACAAAAACTTATTGCTCTATCTACTTCAAGATAAACATTATCTTATTGTAGTTACAAGGGAATACAGTAGACTTTAAGTGATAGCCAAATTTTTTGGACGTTATGTGATGTATACATGACTTTCTCTACTCTTGTACAAACACTTATTGCTCTATCTACTTCAAGATAAACATAATCTTATTGTAGTTACAAGGGAATACAGTAGACTTTAAGTGATAGCCAAATTTTTTGGACGTTATGTGATGTATACATGACTTTCTCTACTCTTGTACAAACACTTATTGCTCTATCTACTTCAAGATAAACATTATCTTATTGTAGTTACAAGGGAATACAGTAGACTTTAAGTGATAGCCAAATTTTTTGGACGTTATGTGATGTATACATGACTTTCTCTACTCTTGTACAAACACTTATTGCTCTATCTACTTCAAGATAAACATTATCTTATTGTAGTTACAAGGGAATACAGTAGACTTTAAGTGATAGCCAAATTTTTTGGACGTTATGTGATGTATACATGACTTTCTCTACTCTTGTACAAACACTTATTGCTCTATCTACTTCAAGATAAACATTATCTCATTGTAGTTACAAGGGAATACAGTAGACTTTAAGTGATAGCCAAATTTTTTGGACGTTATGTGATGTATACATGACTTTCTCTACTCTTGTACAAACACTTATTGCTCTATCTACTTCAAGATAAACATAATCTTATTGTAGTTACAAGGGAATACAGTAGACTTTAAGTGATAGCCAAATTTTTTGGACGTTATGTGATGTATACATGACGTTCTCTACTCTTGTACAAACACTTATTGCTCTATCTACTTCAAGATAAACATTATCTTATTGTAGTTACAAGGGAATACAGTAGACTTTAAGTGATAGTCAAATGTTTTGGACGTTATGTGATGTATACATGACGTTCTCTACTCTTGTACAAACACTTATTGCTCTATCTACTTCAAGATAAACATTGTCTTATTGTAGTTACAAGGGAATACAGTAGACTTTAAGTGATAGCCAAATGTTTTGGACGTTATGTGATGTATACATGACTTTCTCTACTCTTGTACAAACACTTATTGCTCTATCTACTTCAAGATAAACATTGTCTTATTGTCGTTACAAGGGAATACAGTAGACTTTAAGTGATAGCCAAATTTTTTGGTCGTTATGTGATGTATACATGACTTTCTCTACTTTTGTACAAAAACCTATTGCTCTATCTACTTCAAGATAAACATTATGTTATTGTAGTTGCAAGGGAATACAGTAGACTTTAAGTGATAGCCAAATTTTTTGGACGTTATGTGATGTATACATGACTTTCTCTACTTTTGTACAAAAACTTATTGCTCTATCTACTTCAAGATAAACATTGTCTTATTGTCGTTACAAGGGAATACAGTAGACTTTAAGTGATAGCCAAATTTTTTGGTCGTTATGTGATGTATACATGACTTTCTCTACTTTTGTACAAAAACCTATTGCTCTATCTACTTCAAGATAAACATTATGTTATTGTAGTTGCAAGGGAATACAGTAGACTTTAAGTGATAGCCAAATTTTTTGGACGTTATGTGATGTATACATGACTTTCTCTACTTTTGTACAAAAACTTATTGCTCTATCTACTTCAAGATAAATATTGTCTTATTGTCGTTACAAGGGAATACAGTAGACTTTAAGTGATAGCCAAATGTTTGGGACGTTATGTGATGTATACATGACTTTCTCTACTTTTGTACAAAAACTTATTGCTCTATCTACTTCAAGATAAACATTGTCTTATTGTCGTTACAAGGGAATACAGTAGACTTTAAGTGATAGCCAAATTTTTTGGTCGTTATGTGATGTATACATGACTTTCTCTACTTTTGTACAAAAACTTATTGCTCTATCTACTTCAAGATAAACATTGTCTTATTGTAGTTACAATGGAATACAGTAGACTTTAAGTGTTAGTCAAATGTTTTGGTCGTTATGTAATGTATACATGACTTTCTCTACTCTTGTACAGCTATCACACTGACCAGTTCAGATTGCTGTCAACAATGAACTGTATATTGTAGCACATTCAAATTTTCTGTACAATCTTTTGAATAATCAAGCTTAGTGTCCACAAAGCTCTAACAAAAAATTCCCATCCCTTCATGAGAATTTACCAGAGTTATCCAAGGACCCTCGTAGTTGAGCAAAGCTTATAAGTTTATGTCTCGTTAAGATTTAAGTAGAAGATTAAAAATCTAGAATATTAGACCTTCTGGTGCTCTAATATTGAGTTATCACAGTAAACTTCCCAACTAATGTTTATGTTGAAGTTCTAACCTAACAGTTGTTAACTGGTGGGCAAGGGTGTTGAGATATTGAAGTAGTAATGGTCAAAAAGGTAGATAATGAATGACATTGTGACTTGCATACAAATCTACTGCAGCTAACATGCATCTAGGAAGAGGGGATGATATGAGAGTAGCACACAATATTTACACCACACGAGCTTGAAGTGAATGAAATGATGGAAAGTAAATTGTAATATGGAAGTAAACAAATAAGTAACAAATACGTGAAATATGAAGCTATTAACAGTGAAGCAAACAAGTATAACTATTTGTACCTTAAAACTACACTTATCTTGTAAGAAATGATGATGATTTTTTATAAATTGCCCGGGATCGCGATTTCATGTAAAACTGTTAAATATCCTCAGCCGGACACAACAAAACTGTCGTCATCGTTACGAACGTTAGATGTTGATAAGTTCTTGCTAGTATTGCCAAAATCTGAAAATAAAACAAATTTGAAAACAGAATTGACTGCCTGTGTTTCAAAATTCATTACGCGATGTTTCTTTTTTAAAATAAATATTTTTCCCGAATCATTAAATGTATCGGACCATTTAATTGTTTTAATAATTTAAATTCAGGATTTATTTCATGGTTAAATGACCAAAAATGATCTGCTAAGGCCGATTTATCAGTTTGTTTATATTTAATGTTACGAAAATGTTCTTTCGTCCTGCCTTCTAAATTACGTTTTGTCCTTCCAATATACACTTTATCACAATCTGATAAATACCAGATACTTTATTATTAGGAATGTTATCTTTTTAAGGGAAATGAAATACATTTCTAATGCTATATTTATTTAGAGGAACTAAAGTTATATCAAACTCTTTAAAAATTGTTTGAAAATATTTATTAACTCAAGGATGGTAATTAAATTTTTAAAAATTATAATCGTCTTTTATTTTTAAACGTAGAAATATCATTAACAGTTTTTATTTGAATGTTTCAATTTTTTTATTTATAAAGTTTTTATTAAGACCATTAATTAGAAACATAACTTGTATTGCATGGTCATGTAACCATGGCACAACTCGCCATATACTAAACACCTCGAGGTTCATCAGGTAGCTCAATTGATTAGAACAGCAGCTTGGAATCTCGTAGATCTTTTGTTCAATGTACCATGAAATTATTATTTTTTTTACTTCTTTCGTATGGTTAACGTCCTTTAACGTCAGTCATATAGGACAAATAAAAAATGTTCAAATGAGCCAAGGGTCCATAAGGCTCAGAGTTACCCGACATTTATTTTTCGAGATGAGCGAAAATACCGGAATAACCTTATCCGAATAACTCACCCTGATTCGAACTCGGGACCTCTTGAATGTGAGGCGGATGCTGATACTGATACCATTCAAGGAATGTTCAAGTTTAGAGAACGCCCAAACACCCAAATATGATATTTAAGTTCTGCCAAAAACTTATACAAAGATATCTGTTAAATCCGTTCTGACGTTTCAAAAAAGTATGCAATCAGATTTAAATAAATGTCTTGGAGTCTTCAATTTTCTCTGAATTCTTTTTACCATTGTGGCACATTAAAGACGTTAACGTCTTCTTGCATATTTGGTTAAGGTAAAGAAGAGGCTAAGTTAGTACTGGAACCACTTCCACTCGT
The DNA here is from genome assembly GCA_030765055.1 of Mantis religiosa. Taxonomy (NCBI): domain Eukaryota; kingdom Metazoa; phylum Arthropoda; class Insecta; order Mantodea; family Mantidae; genus Mantis; species Mantis religiosa. The sequence continues at coordinate 234,204,514 of CM060951.1, read as the reverse complement.
CGCTGGGATTCGAACCTCCTTGAAATTCTGACATTGCACCTTATACTACATTGCACCTTATACTAGGACGAGAACCCACGTACTCCAGACTACATCAGGACGTGAACTCATATCTACTTGAAAGTCGTATCGCGGTACGCGAACCCAGACTATACCTGAACGCGAATTCAGATCACACAGGGACCCGAAACAGAACCAAACAGGGACTCGAACCCAGACTACACCTGGACCCAAACTCAGGTCATATCGGGATCTGAATGCAGATCCCAGAAATTCGAGACCAGGCCATATCGGAACCCGAAACTACACCAAACGGGGAACCGAACCCAGCCCACACCCAGAAACGAACCCAGACCACACCGGTACGCGTACCCAGACCACACCGAGACCTGAACCCAGACCACACCGGGACCCAAACTCTGGTCATATCGGGATCTGAATGCAGATCCCAGAAATTCGAAACCAGGCCACATCGGGACCCGAAACTACACATAAACGGGGAACCGAACCCAGTCCACACCGAGACTTGAACACAGACCACACCGGTACGCGAACCCAGACCACACCGAGACCTGAACCCAGACCACACCGGGACCCAAACCCAGATCACACCGGGACCCAAACCCAGACCACACCGGGACCCAAACTCAGACCACACCGAGACCCACACCCAGACTACACCGGGACACAAACCCAGCCCACACTGGGACTCGAAACATGACCAAACCGGAAATCGAACTCAGACAACACCTGAACCCCAAAGAGGACCAAATGGGGCCTCGAACCCGGCCCACACTGGTACGCGAACGCAGGCCACACCGAGACCCGAACGCAGACCACATCAGTACCCGAAACATGACCAAACGGGAAATCGAACCCAGACCACACCTGAACCCGAAAGAGAACCAAATGGGGCCTCGAACCCGGCCCACACGAGTACGCGAACCCAGACCACACCGGTACGCGAACTAAGCCCACACCGAGAACCGAACCCAGACCACACGGGACCACAACTCCGTCACATGCTAATATCCCACTTTACGGGAGGCAACAAACATCAAAAGAAGCCGCCATATTTGCCCCCCAGCACCGGAGGCGTGCTAATTGGAGGCTTCACCTCTCCTTCAATAAGCGGTAGGGGGGAACTTTCTCTGTGAGCCCATGCCGCCTGCCCCCCCGCCCTCCATACAACTTTAATAACTTCATTCTTTTATAAGGCTTTAAGTATTGCCTGATGATTCCACTGCTACCTGCTGCTAGGCCACTTTTTATTCTTCTTCTCTCTCACCGCCAGTTGGTGTTGTTGTGTGGCGGCCGTCGAGCCTTCAACTGCCGGCCTCGCTAGCCGCTCTCACCGTTCGGCTTTCACGGAGTATAGCCCCATGCAGACTGTTTGGATAACTGGTACATACGTCACTATAAATTATATCAGATAATAGAAACGCTTTAGAAGTCAATATCGTCTTACCAATTACACAATTACAATTAATTCATATTTTAAACCAATAAGCAGTAATATTTTGAAAATAATCAATGCTCCATTAGCGCAGTATCCCTTTAAATAGAAAAAGCAATACTTGCAGACTCTATGGGAAATAGCGAATTCTCCTAGCAAACAAAAATTACCAACTCCGGTCAGGATTGCAACTTGGGTTTTGTGAATAGAGAAGACGGAAGACTAACCACTCGACCAGAGGAGCACGCCAGTTAACCTTACTTAACACCAACTGTATATTTTAACAAGATATACATTTGTTTTGTAGTAATATTGTGTCTATCTCTTACAGTTTATCAGTTATACAAAAGTCATTCAGAATAAAGAGAACTTCTGAGTACATTCACAGAAAATTCAAGATGTACATTTGTTGTGTAGTAATATTTTGTCTATCTCTTACAGTTTATCAGTTATACAAAAGTCATTCAGAATAAAGAGAACTTCTGAGTACATTCACAGAAAATTCAAGATGTACATTTGTTGTGTAGTAATATTTTGTCTATCTCTTACAGTTTATCAGTTATACAAAAGTCATTCAGAATAAAGAGAACTTCTGAGAACAGTCACAGGAAATTCAAGATATACATTTGTTGTGTAGTAATATTTTGTCTATCTCTTACAGTTTATCAGTTATACAAAAGTCATTCAGAATAAAGAGAACTTCTGAGAACATTCACAGAAAATTCAAGATATACATTTGTTATGTAGTAATATTTTGTCTATCTCTTACAGTTTATCAGTTATACAAAAGTCATTCAGAATAAAGAGAACTTCTGAGAACAGTCACAGAAAATTAAAGATATACATTTGTTGTGTAGTAATATTTTGTCTATCTCTTACAGTTTATCGGTTATACAAAAGTCATTCAGAATAAAGAGAACTTCTGAGGACATTCACAGAAAATTCAAGATATACATTTGTTATGTAGTAATATTTTGTCTATCTCTTACAGTTTATCAGTTATACAAAAGTCATTCAGAATAAAGAGAACTTCTGAGTACATTCACAGAATATTAAAGATATACATTTGTTGTGTAGTAATATTTTGTCTATCTCTTTCAGTTTATCAGTTATACAAAAGTCATTCAGAATAAAGAGAACTTCTGAGTACATTCACAGAAAATTAAAGATATACATTTGTTGTGTAGTAATATTTTGTCTATCTCTTTCAGTTTATCAGTTATACAAAAGTCATTCAGAATAAAGAGAACTTCTGAGTACATTCACAGAATATTAAAGATATACATTTGTTGTGTAGTAATATTATGTCTATCTGTTACAGTTTATCAGTTATACAAAAGTCATTCAGAATACAGAGAACTTCTGAGAACATTCACAGAAAATTGAAGATTTAGATTTCATTTTGTTGTGGAATATTTATGACATATGGTATTTCAAATAAAATTGAGAGCTGTTTAAAATAAGCTGAAACTGTTTAAAGTGCCAGTTTTGGGCCGTGACATTTTTGCAAGAAGTGAAGGGTATTATTTAGGGTAGTTGAGATGCTGTTTTTTCTGAAAGGCGTTTACTAGATTCAAGAAGTCTGAAAACAATGATTTCTGGCATGGAATACTTTAGTGTGGTACAATGTTTCTCTTATTTACTGAAAATAAATAGTAGCAACTGTTTGAAAAAACAAGGTACTAATAAGATTTGGGAATTTACAAAACACCAACGAACACTTAATTTGTTAGTTATTGTATATAAACAGATGAGTAGCGATTCAGGAGATTTCGAAACTGGCGTTACACATTTGTAACTTGGAGACGAGTGTGTGTCAGAGAAGCTGCAACTGACAGTTTCTATCCCAATGAAGTGTACAAATACGATATGATGTTTTGATTCTGTATTTAGTTAATTTAATTATGTTCAATATTCCACATGTTAAACTGTTTCTGACATCTTTATTTTGTCTTCAAAAGTTAATTGTAAAGAACTACACATTTTAGAAATTCAAATAGAGCAGTACAATAAGTAGCTTTTCGTTTTGTTTTATGTATATAAGGATATTGAATGCTTAATAAAAATAACGTTACATTTCAGTTGGTCTCTTAAGTAATGATTTATGAAATATTTTGTTTGACTCGATAAACAATTTTCTGCACACTGTAGTTTTGCCAACTTACCTACTACATATTAAATGACCTGAAACATGTATTTGGGGAGTTATGACATTAGTCTATATGTTATAGGATAGCTCTCTCGGAGGACTACGGTACATCAGTTATGATTCGTAAATGTTTTCCAGGGTTTGAATTCCTTTTATTTGTGCTGATGAAGCAGAGCCCCAGGAAGTTACTGCAGAGCTAGAGATGATTTTTTTCACAAGGCGAATACGATAGTGCAGTAAATAAGTATTGTAGTCGTTAGGCGTGGACTTGTAGGCCGAGATATCTGATCAAGGTGTCATTTAGTACGACAGGGCGGTCAGTTTACGTTACTTTTGCACGTAAAATTAATAATGTAGATTTTGAGCTCTCCATCGTTTGCCGCGGACTTCAGTACCATCACGGAAAGTACTAAGTTTCACAGATAAGATGCCTTTGCTCGTCAATATAATGTACAACCGTTTTCGTGTTTAGGGTAGGCGGAAGTAAGCAACGATCCAACAATACTTCCTTCACACCATATTCACATTACACGGAGTAGCTGTGATTTCAAAGTTTTGTTGGAAATTAGAGATTAACTGGTCAAACATTTTGATACACAAAGTATTTTAAGTAGTGGAAAATACTGGACAAAAAACGCCATAGAAAACTGTTGGGGTATAGGAGTGAATCAAACAATGAACTAGAAATAAAACAACAAGCGAAACGTCTGGGAGACAGTGTATCTACTGAACAACACGCCGTGTGTTAATTCAATGTTGACATTGTTTCTGACTTTTAAGGATGAACCGATTTGCCTAATTCTGATATATCTGTATAAGTCCAAGGAAGATTTAAAAGTTGAGGAAAGATGCCTCAAGTGCTAATTGACCGTGTTATTAACAAAATATAAAGTACATACACACAAACTCTAACTTGTACTTTCATTTTATTTTCGACAAGCAAAAGCATTACAGAGTTGTCAGATGTTTCACTCCTCGCCAAAGTCTTCAAAGATATTTCACTTATCATAATTTATTAAATAATATTTCTCATTTGTTATCAAGATTGAATGTTTTTTACGTAGTATGATGATATACCTTTCGAAGATTAGACACAAAATTAATCTGTGATAGCACTATAACACTATAAATATTTGAGCACAGACAATATTGGTGAATCCTTGGATAACTTCTTTACAATTTGTGTTTGTGAATTCGTGAATGTGAATTGAATTGACGCAAAATTAATTGGATCCCTTTCTGAATTTGTGAAGTTTGCAGAAACTCTTTTATTATGTCAAGAAGCCGAGCTGACTTAGAACGTAGAAGTCAGTAACTACGTCACGTGCTGAGCAGCGAGACGCAGCTAAAGCTAATAGTTATGTTCGTAAGTCAGAATTACGGTCTAGAGTGTCTGTTTGTTCCGGCGGAGTTACTTGCGCACAAATCAGCAGACACAGTTATAGACCAGGATGACGTAGTCAACTATCCTACAGAGTTTTTAAATCCATCAGCCGGCCGAAACTTTGTAATATCCCTTACATTGGCAGATGACTCAGAAAACAATCTTCAGAAGGCAATACACGAGCTAAACAAAATTTTAAAGCAGTTTATTATTACTATATCTCCAAATAAAAGTAAAGTAATGGCTTTTAAAGGTAAAGAGATTATTGGGTCCACAAATGTAATAGAAAATAATATAGAACAGGTCGAGGAGTTTAAATACTTGGGTTATTACATGTCATATAAGAAAGAAACAGAAAATTAAAAAGTCAGAAACTTTCAACTATATAAACGGAACAATAAAAAGAAGTGTAAAAATAAAGTAAGTAAAGATACCATTCTAAAATTTTACAAGATAATGTAAGCAACTAAAGAAGTATATGGCAGTGAAGTATGAGTCATAATTAAAGAAGATAAAAGAAAACTTAAGGCAAATGAAATGAAAGAACCATTGCGAGATATAGAAATAGCGACTACAAACGAAATGAAGATACCTTACGTGAAGAACTTGAGTTATTCGATCTGAATGACACAGTACAAGAATATAGAAGTAAATTGGTAACCTATGTACAAAACATGGAGAAGGAAAGATTAGCTCTATATTTTATGAACTATAGACCAGTTGGAAAGAGGATCATGGGAAGACCAAGAAAACGGTGGAAGCAGTAAAATAAATTATGTAGACGGAACAGACAGTAATGCCTAAAGCATGAAGGAAAATGATGACGATGATGATGATGATGATCAGATTTGCCTGGACTCCCACCTCACAATTTAAAATTAAAATTAGAATCAATAGTGATTATGGTGCGTGACATTAACCAACCACGACTGTGCAATGCAACGAGACGAACTGTGAAAAAGTTAATGAATAACGCCATCGAGGCAACAATCATCGGGGGAAAGTACAAAAGAGAGGAAATCTTGATCCCGCGTATTCCGATGATTTACGTTTTTATTTTAAGCGTCTACAATTCCCCGTGCGTTTGGCCCTTGCGATGGCCATATAAATGGAGATCTGTGGGGGGGGGGGGGGGGGTTGCACATAGGTAAACAAAACGGTGGACCAAAACTACAGAAGGTTTTGTAAAGAGCAACTAGGCTTACCAACATCAGCACCTAGGGAAGTAGCTTTAGTAGAATTAGCAAAGACAAGAAGAAATGGAATAATAATGGAAAGAATATAAAGAAGGAGGGGAAATTATGAAATTATGCATGAGACAGCAAAAAAAGATTAGGGAACTGAAATAGTTGGTGGGCAGAGATAGGAGGAATTATGGAAAGAATAGGAATGGGAGATATATGGAAATTAGAGGAATGGAATACAATCGATGTGGGTAAATTGATAAAATATAGAAGATATAGAGAGGCAAGAAATATGGGAAAGTCTAGAAAATATGAAATCGTTACAATTTTACAAACAAATAAAAAGAAATTGAGGGCGAGAAGCATATGTAGATTGCTGCAATAGACAAGAGAGAGAGGGGCTAGCTTGGACGAGAACAGGAACAATATTTCTAAGAGGGATAAGAGGTAGGGAAAAGGGAATTTGTGAACTGTGTGAGGGGAATAAGAGTGTAGAACACTATGTAACAGAATGCGAGGAGTTGGCAACATGGAGAAAAAAGGTTTGGGAGAAAAAAATAGGAGAAATCAGACAAGAGGATAGTAGATATAAAAATGTTAATGGGAAAGGAGGAAAAGAAGGTAAGAAGTATTGGTAAGTTCTTGCAGAAAGAAAATGAAAAGTGGGTCAGAAATGTAAAGAATATAAGAATGGAAGATGAGGGGGAAGAATGGGGCTAATCAAGTAACAAGGAGACATGGAGGTTAAGAGCTGAAGACCAGGGTGTCATGTACGTCAAGGTAGCAACAAGGTAGTCTAAAGTTGTAAATAGTAAAATTATGGAATATACACAATAAAAATCTAAACTAATAAATCGCAACGTCGTTGGAAGTTTCGAGTAACAACCTGGAGTTTTCCTGTTTCTCTCATGGCGTGTTCGAGCCTCGGAAAACCATCATCTTATATATTTACGTACCACAACAGAAAATTGTTTGATGACTTAATTGTAGCTGTGTTGTACTTAATCTTCACCTGCAATTACAGAATAACTAACTAATTCGAAATTGTTTAAATTATATAACTAAGTTCAGACAAACACTTGGCCAGGTCAGCTAGCTTACAATATAACAAAGCATAAATATATATTGTGTAACACATGTAGAGAGCCCTTGTTAAACTGTACCAATTGTTTACTAGTCTTAAGCCCCACGTCCCGTTTTGCTTTATCTTAAGTACATGTATTTTAATGACACTGGAACGCTATAAAGCAGGTCGTTTTCAGCTGCTCCCGTATTTTTAAGCTGTCGCCACATCTCTGTCGTTTTACTGTCTGGTTAACCCGTCCAATCACGTATGAGAACCCACACCAGGTCGTAAACCTCCAATAGGTTGTTTAAACTTATTGATAATAATATTTCCTTGTTGGTTACCAGGCCGTGTTCGTGAGCAATTAAACGTGATCGTGTCCAGGGGTGACCACTCTAACAGGTACACCCCTGCTTTCTTCTACATGTACTTCTGGGCCCTACAGATCCAAACCCAGTCAAGTAACAAACTGAAGTTTAAGTACCGCACCTAGAAGAACGTTTTCAAAAAAATCACTACTGCATATTAACCTTTGCATAAAAAGCTTTTCTAAAATTTTATTTTGAAAAAGCGAAAGAGCATTTCAATTCAAATAAATTTCGTTTAAGGTATCTTCAAGCCAAACGAAATATATAACATGAATTTTCTGTGAATGTACTCAGAAGTTCTCTTTATTCTGAATGACTTTTGTATAACTGATAAACTGTAAGAGATAGACAAAGTATTACTACACAACAAATGTATATCTTGGATTTTCTGTAAATTTACTCAGAAGTTCTCTTTATTCTGAATGACTTTTGTATAACTGATAACTGTAAGAGATAGACAAATATTACTACACAACAAATGTATATCTTGGATTTTCTGTAAATTTACTCAGAAGTTCTCTTTATTCTGAATGACTTTTGTATAACTGATAAACTGTAAGAGATAGACAAATATTACTACACAACAAATGTATATCTTGGATTTTCTGTAAATTTACTCAGAAGTTCTCTTTATTCTGAATGACTTTTGTATAACTGATAAACTGTAAGAGATAGACAAAGTATTACTACACAACAAACGTATATCTTGGATTTTCTGTAAATTTACTCAGAAGTTCTCTTTATTCTGAATGACTTTTGTATAACTGATAAACTGTAAGAGATAGACAAATATTACTACACAACAAATGTATATCTTGAATTTTCTGTAAATTTACTCAGAAGTTCTCTTTATTCTGAATGACTTTTGTTTAACTGATAAACTGTAAGAGATAGACAAAATATTACTACATAACAAATGTATATCTTGAATTTTCTGTGAATGTACTCAGAAGTTCTCTTTATTCTGAATGACTTTTGTATAACTGATAAACTGTAAGAGATACACAAAATATTACTACACAACAAATGTATATCTTGAATTTTCTGTGAATGTACTAAGAAGTTCTCTTTATTCTGAATGACTTTTGTTTAACTGATAAACTGTAAGAGACAGACAAAATATTACTACATAACAAATGTATATCTTGAATTTTCTGTGAATGTTCTCAGAAGTTCTCTTTATTCTGAATGACTTTTGTATAACTGATAAACTGTAAGAGATAGACAAAATATTACTACACAACAAATGTATATCTTGAATTTTCTGTGAATGTACTAAGAAGTTCTCTTTATTCTGAATGACTTTTGTTTAACTGATAAACTGTAAGAGACAGACAAAATATTACTACATAACAAATGTATATCTTGAATTTTCTGTGAATGTTCTCAGAAGTTCTCTTTATTCTGAATGACTTTTGTATAACTGATAAACTGTAAGAGATAGACAAAATATTACTACATAACAAATGTATATCTTGAATTTTCTGTGAATGTTCTCAGAAGTTCTCTTTATTCTGAATGACTTTTGTATAACTGATAAACTGTAAGAGATAGACAAAATATTACTACACAACAAATGCATATCTTGAATTTTCTGTGAATGTTCTCAGAAGTTCTCTTTATTCTGAATGACTTTTGTATAACTGATAAACTGTAAGAGACAGACAAAATATTAATACACAACAAATGTATATCTTGAATTTTCTGTGAATGTACTCAGAAGTTCCCTTTATTCTGAATGACTTTTGTATAACTGATAAACTGTAAGAGATAGACAAAATATTACTACACAACAAATGTATATCTTGAATTTTCTGTGAATGTTCTCAGAAGTTCTCTTTCCTCTGAATGAGGATACGTGACAAGTTTTGCGAGAAAGTCCGCAAAATAGTACCCGTAGACTTTTGGAATAACTTGTTGCATAAAGATATCATAGATCGCCACAGAAACTGTAGATCCGTATCTAATAAACTGACACCTCAACAGGCTGAACGTAGAGAGGAAGTCTGTCGTCATCTTATCCGTAATATATTGGATGATAGATTTGTCAGGACAATTGTCACTTGTGATGAAAACTGTGTATATTACCGAAACCCTGATGCCTCGAAACAGTGTCCTGATCGACGCCAACCTGTCAAAGTCATCATTAAAATAATCAGTTTGGCCCCGAAGTAATATTATGTGACTGGTAGGAGGTTTGATTCACTGGCAGTTTGTTCCAAACGGGCAAACGATTGATGTGGATCAAGTTCTTGAAATTTCAAACGTATATACCCAGCAAAGTAACCAAAATAGAGTTCTATTACAACAGGACAATGCAACACCTCAAACTCCAAGAATTGGGAGGAAGGGAACTGCTACCACACCCAGCATACAGTCCTGATATTGCATCGTCAGATTATCTTTTTCGATCCGTGGCCCAGTTGCTACATCGAAGAAATTTTGACAACGCTCAAACGGTACAAGTGGGTGTAAACAAATTCTCTGCACCAAAAGCCACCGTGGGGAAATAAACCTCGCTGAACGATGACTCAAGACCATAGAATCTACTGATCTATACTTTGAAGCTTAGTTAATTGAGCACATTTCAAATTATTGTTTTTCTTAATAAACTGTCTTACCTGTGAGACAGCATCCATATATTGATAAATCTCCAGAGTCACTGTATCATCATTATGAAATAATATTTCGTTATATATACATATGATGTGATATGTCACATCTCATACTTGATACTCACACTTTTAACCATCGGCTATTGTTGGCTTACATAGAACAACAAATAAATGCAATAGAAAGTTAAGTTATAACTGTTTGTGATCACTGTCCCATCTTGATGTCATCACATTTAAATATCGTTTCTGGCTGCTATATCATTTGTAAGCCAGCAATAATATCATTTCTTTAAATATTTCCCTGATCTACATAGAGTACATCAAAACAAATTTAACGTAATACATTGACATGTCCTCCTCCACACTATTGTTTATCAATGTCTTCACTTTTCTATATACTTATGTCATTTTAATTGAGATAAGTTTACACATTTCATTATACACACAAGGTATCATCCATTGTTTAACAATTGAACGTCATATGCTGGTTTCCAACAAAATCAGCTGAATATCGACAGTACTTAAACAAAATTACAACTGAACAATTGAAAGAATTAACAAATATTAATTGAAATAAGCCGTATGTTTTAAAGAGATGCACAGTTTTCTTGCAGTGCCTAATTAATGTTTTCCAGTTCTACGTTTTGAATGAAGAGCACTTCAGAGTCTATTTCCAGATAATTAACTTTAAGCAGTTCACTTCTCATTTAAATTTCTTCAATATCTGACATTTTAATTAAAGCAGGGCCATTTTTGACAAAATTTAAAGCTGCAAAATTGTAAAAATTAAGTGTAATTATCCTGAAGATTTCTTTTGGAAATCCTCGTGTAGAATATATGGTCCCGGCGACATGCACAAAAACTTCAGTGCAGAGAGATAAGCGCGGCTTGTGTACACAAAGAGCCTGAGATAAATGGAAATTTCTGGTGACATCTTGATTGATAGAGATTATTCGGTTTCTTTATTGTTCTGGAACAGTCTGGAATTATCAGATGAGGTATATAAGGAAGCGACGACTCGCCAAGAGACAGTCGTAAGCAGTAAACAGCTGATGTCATCGACCTTGGTAGATTTTGATTGTGTATGTGATGTAATACTGCTACTGTGAGTGTATTTCTCCGCAACACAAAAACATCTAGAATTTGTGCAAATTGGACTTTTAATTGTACGAACACAATGTGTACGTACTGAAATTAGCTACCGGGACCTCAGAAGGTAATGTACACTATACCGGAGCCGTCGATGTACGTGTATCACATCATTGACTGTTTAGTCTTGTAACTCTTTGTGAGAGAGACTTAAGGATTTTACATCTATATAAACGACATCTCATTATTACAAATACAACAGTGAATAGTAATTAATTAATATTTTATTTGGTGAATGTAAGTGTCATTTGTATATACGAGTATTAATCAGAGTGCACACTTGACCCTTGCTTGGTGCCTGTGGTCTTTATACACCCCAAGGCTGCTCTAGCTACGTAGACCTCTCATCCTCCAGATATGCTTTTCGTGTACTTTTTATAATAAATGGTCAAAATATTTATGGTTATATGACGGTCGGTAACACAGAATTTTGAATTTTTTTTTGTAACAGTTTCAGAAAATATCCCAAATATACAATATGTGATTTTCTAAGTTACATTACAAATGTACTACAATAATTACAACTTTGCAACAATGCACCTTCTGAACCTTCATTTGTATGTCCATTTTGGTTACAAATTCTTAGACAATACATACACATGAACTGTTGTAACAAATTATTATAAAATACAAGCACAGTTACCAATAGTTAGATGTGAACACAGATGTCGATAAGATGGCTAGGCCATGGAACTAGAAGGTCGCCACTTGCTCTGTTTCCTGACTTAGCATGTCTCAATGCTTATGCCCTGTACTGTGAGTTGTTACATCATAAGAGAGGGAAAAGAGCTGTTCAGACCTCAAATTGAGAGAGGAATTCTTTCCCCCTGGTGCACAACACTCCCATTTGTTCAGTAATAACTCAAGCAACCAACAAGATCAAGATGCACATGTTCCAAATCTGAAACGAAAAAGATGTGATTCCTGCCCAAGGTCAAAGGACAAGAAAGTGAAGAAACAATGTGATTAGTGTCACAAATTTATCTGCAAAGAACATGCAAGGATAAAAGTGTTCCGCAATGAGTGTTCATCATTTCAAGTGGACAATGACTAGAAGTTTAATTATAACAGGATTCTTTATAAAGTGATAATGCACATCATAATAAAAAATTACAGTATTGTTATATAGTGTGAAGTAAATAAACATTTTGTGTTATAATCATATGCATTTTTGTTGCACATTTAAGACATGACTAGTACATAACTTATATAGCTTACAATAAAGGAGTTTTAATTTAAAAGATGTGCTTTAGTCTCAAAATAAAGTCATTATTATTTTTGTGGAAATATTTTACACTTTATTGCCACGTAGTTGTTAGAATCACTTTGGGGTGAAAAAAGACCCCGTCCAGAGTTGATACCATGCGAGGGTACGGAAGGGGAAAGACAATCAGTTTAAACATGGCGGTTCCGTTGCAGATGTAGTACATCACAAAGGGAAACCTTTAAAAACTGGCGAAAAACAATTGAGACGTTGTTCATTTGTCAACGCCAAGTATGAATACCGCTCGAAGTGAGGTTGGGTTTGCTCTTCAGGAAAACACCGAACAAGAATGAAGTCAGTTGTAGAAAGTGAATGTGACGAGTTTGTTAAACGTCACAGAGTTCATAGCTTTTTTGACAGAAACGAGCCACCAACAATTACAAGAGTAAACAATGATCCCATTTAGCTAAGCTTTGGTAAACGAGCTTCCACAGCGTTTCTCTCGACATAGGTCTTCAATTTGTGGACAGCAACAGAAAAACTATAATTGTTGGGCGTGAACATATATTGTTGTGGCGAAGGAATTATCAAAGAAACGTTTGGAAGTGGAAATCGCTTAAGACATTCGCCCGTTGTCATAATTTTTTTAATATTATTTTAAAGATATATATTTATACAGATATATAGTTTTCTTTTCCTTATTTAACCGCTTTCTATTGTTTCCGTTTGTTTTATTATCTGTTTTCTTTAGTTTCACACACATACACTATACACATCAACACCCCTACCCAAGGTGGGACACGAACCCGCGACCCTCTACGCGGCGGAACGCTAGAGACCTACGCTCTAACGACCGTGGCTACGAGAACCAGCAATATTACAATTAGGTTGGTAAAATGTTCAATTGCTTGCCAGTAGAAGTTTCAAGTCATTGCCAAAGTGACTACACGCAGTTATTCCCCAGAAAGACCCGTGCCTTAATTTTTAATTTATAAATGAGGCGAGGTTATATGAAGAAAACAAATATTTGAGTAATTGTTGTAAGTATTCAGTCACTTTTTAACGTACAATAGGAAAAACACATTACACGGTAGTCTTTAATGTTAACGTAAAAGTGCTATCACATAAGCTACTCAAACATCGAAAACGGCAAAGTTCGTTGACAGCTCACACGCTCGACACGTGGTTGATAAAATGGCGTGACTCTTCCCTCCAATCGCCGGCGGAGTAATACATTCAACCGCTTTGTTTACATCATCGTATAAACTAAGGAAGACTGCGGTATACATGAGTTATGGGTAGAGAGACAGTTGTACCATAAAGTGGTATGGCTGTGTCTATTACCTAGGATTACGATTTAAGGTTTCACTACGGAGGGAATTCGGCTCGTAGGCTACCAGGCTGGGCCCATTGTTCCTACGCCCTCAAGTGGGACACCCCCGGGAGGAAGGGTGAGACGAAGGATACAGAGGGTGGGCGATCCAAGGACCCACGAAGTACAGACGACAGGGTCCGTACAGGCCAGGACAACGAACTCGCTCCCCCACAGAGGGACTACAGCGAGCCCAGCAGCCGAGCCCTAATAGTCCCGCACAGGCGATCCGAGCCCCAAGGTCCCTGGCAGGCGATCCGAGCCCCAAAGTTCCCATGCAGGTGATCCGAGCCCCAAGGCCCTGGCAGGGGATTCGAGCCCCAAAGTTCCCAGGCAGGCGATCCGAGCCCCAAGGTCCCTGGCAGGCGATCCGAGCCCCAAAGTTCCCATGCAGGTGATCCGAGCCCCAAAGTTCCCAGGCAGGAGATCCGAGCCCCAAGGTCCCTGGCAGGCGATCCGAGCCCCAAAGTTCCCATGCAGGTGATCCGAGCCCCAAAGTTCCCAGGCAGGAGATCCGAGCCCCTAAGGTCCCAAGCAGGGGATCCGAGCCCCTAAGGTCCCAGGCAGGCGATCCGAGTCCCAAGGTCCCTGGCAGGCGATCTCTGCCCTAAGGTCCCAGGCAGGCAATCCGAGCACCAAGGTTCCTGGCAGGCGATCCGAGCCCCAAAGTTCCAGGCAGGAGATCCGAGCCCCTAAGGTCCCAAGCAGGCGATCCGAGTCCCAAGGTCCCTGGCAGGCGATCCAAGCCCCAAAGTTCCAGGCAGGCGATCCGAGTCCCAAGGTCCCTGGCAGGCGATCCGAGCCCCTAAGGTCCCAGGCAGGCGATCCGAGTCCCAAGGTCCCTGGCAGGCGATCCAAGCCCCTAAGGTCCCAAGCAGGCGATCCGAGTCCCAAGGTCCCTGGCAGGCGATCCGAGCCCCTAAGGTCCCAGGCAGGCGATCCGAGTCCCAAGGTCCCTGGCAGGCGATCTCTGCCCTAAGGTCCCAAGCAGGCGATCCGAGCACCAAGGTCCCTGGCAGGCGATCCGAGCCCCAAAGTTCCAGGCAGGAGATCCGAGCCCCTAAGGTCCCAAGCAGGCGATCCGAGTCCCAAGGTCCCTGGCAGGCGATCCGAGCCCCAAAGTCCCAGGCAGGAGATCCGAGCCCCTAAGGTCCCAAGCAGGCGATCCGAGTCCCAAGGTCCCTGGCAGGCGATCCGAGCCCCAAAGTTCCAGGCAGGAGATCCGAGCCCCTAAGGTCCCAGGCAGGCGATCCGAGTCCCAAGGTCCCTAGCTGGCCGTTCCGAAATGATCCCAGCAGAGGAGTGGAGCCCAGCAACCGATCTACGAAGGAGGAAGTAGTTTTCCTCAGAGCATATCATCCTGCCATGCACCGCCGAGAAACTCGCCGACACTTCTACTCCGAAAGAGACCACCAAATGAAACAACAATGGAAATGAAAGGAGGGGACAGAAAATTTGGCGGATGTAATGAACCTACCCAGCATTCACCTAGTGACCCTGGAAAACCCCCGAAAAGACCAATGGGTCAGATACGTGAGCCACGGAAATCGAACCCAGACCGAATGCGGGTCACAGACGAAACCACCCGAGCCATTCTGATCGGTGTTCATTGCCTAAGATAGAGGCACAATTGGTACTAGAAACAACTCTTTTATAAACGTAGTAGGGTTATGTCCAGTCCCCGCGTGTGCAGAGACCCTGCGATATGTCTCCTGTCTCCCGTGGGTCCTCCACATGGAGCACTGTAGCGTAGTCCAGTCCACTAGCAGAGTTATGTGGTAGTAGATACATAACACTCTTATGTCCAGCACCCGGGTATGTAGAGACCTTGCCCTCTGTCTCCTGTCTCCTGCTGGTGCCCCACTTGGAGCTCTGTACCTGAGTTTTGTGGTAGTATATACATAACTGTCTTATGTCCAGCACCCGGGTATGTAGAGACCTTGCCCTCTGTCTCCTGTCTCCTGCTGGTGCCCCACTTGGAGCTCTGTACCTGAGTTTTGTGGTAGTAGATACATAACTGTCTTATGTCCAGTACCCGGGTGTGTAGAGAACTTGCCCTCTGTTTCCTGTCTCCTGCTGGTGCCCCACCTGGAGCTCTGTACCTGAGATTTGTGGTAGTAGATACATAACTGTCTTAAGTCCAGTACCCGGGTGTGTAGAGAACTTGCCCTCTGTCTCCTGTCTCACGCTGGTGCCCCACTTGGAGCTCTGTACCTGAGTTTTGTGGTAGTAGATACATAACTGTCTTATGTCCAGTACCCGGGTGTAGAGACCTTGCCCTCTGTCTCCTGTCTCCGCTGGTGCCCCACTTGGAGCTCTGTACCTGAGTTTTGTGGTAGTAGATACATAACTGTATTATGTCCAGTACCCGGGTGTAGAGACCTTGCCCTCTGTCTCCTGTCTCCTGCTGGTGCCCCACTTGGAGCTCTGTACCTGAGTTTTGTGGTAGTAGATACATAACTGTATTATGTCCAGTACCCGGGTGTAGAGACCTTGCCCTCTGTCTCCTGTCTCCGCTGGTGCCCCACTTGGAGCTCTGTACCTGAGTTTTGTGGTAGTAGATACATAACTGTGTTATATCCAGTACCCGGGTGTGTAGAGACCTTGCCCTCTGTCTCCTGTCTCCTGCTGGTGCCCCACTTGGAGCTCTGTACCTGAGTTTTGTGGTAGTAGATACATAACTGTATTATGTCCAGTACCCGGGAGTAGAGAACTTGCCCTCTGTCTCCTGTCTCCTGCTGGTGCCCCACTTGGAGCTCTGTACCTGAGTTTTGTGGTAGTAGATACATAACTGTCTTATGTCCAGTACCCGGGTGTGTAGAGACCTTGCCCTCTGTCTCCTGTCTCCTGCTGGTGCCCCACCTGGAGCTCTGTACCTGAGTTATGTGGTAGTAGATACATAACTGTCTTATGTCCAGTACCCGGGTGTGTAGAGAACTTGCCCTCTGTCTCCTGTCTCCTGCTGATGCCCCACTTGGAGCTCTGTAGCATGATCCAGTCCACTACCTGAGTTATAGGTAGTAGAGACATAACTGTCTTATTTCCAGTCCTCGGATATGTAGAGACCCTGCCCTCTATCTCCTATCTCCCGCTTGGTGCCCCACTTGGAGCTCTGTACCTGAGTTATGTGGTAGTAGACACATAACTGTGTTATATCCAATACCCGGGTATGTAGAGACCTTGACCTCTGTGTCCTGTCTCCCGCTTGGTGCCCCACTTGGAGCTCTGTACCTGAGTTATGTGGTAGTAGATACATAACAGTCTTATGTCCAGCACCCGGGTATGTAGAGACCTTGACCTCTGGTTCCTGTCTCCCGCTGGTGCCCCTACTTGGAGCTCTGTACCTGAGTTATGTGGTAGTAGACACATAACTGTGTTATATCCAATACCCGGGTGTGTAGGGACCTTGCACCCTCTGTCTCCTGTCTCCCGCTGGTGCCCCACTTGGAGCTCTGTACCTGAGTTATGTGGTAGTAGATACATAACAGTCTTATATCCAGCACCCGGGTATGTAGAGACCTTGACCTCTGGTTCCTGTCTCCCGCTGGTGCCCCACTTGGAGCTCTGTACCTGAGTTATGTGGTAGTAGACACATAACTGTCTTATGTCCAGTACCCGGGTGTAGAGCCCTTGCCCTCTGTCTCCTGTCTCCCGCTGGTGCCCCACTTGGAGCTCTGTACCTGAGTTTTGTGGTAGTAGATACATAACTGTGTTATATCCAGTACCCGGGTGTGTAGAGACCTTGCCCTCTGTCTCCTGTCTCCCGCTTGGTGCCCTACTTGGAGTTCTGTACCTGAGTTTTGTGGTAGTAGAAACATAATTGTATTATATCCAATACCCGGGTGTGTAGAGACCTTGCCCTCTGTCTCCTGTCTCCTGCTTGGTGCCCCACTTGGAGCTCAGTACCTGAGTTATGTGGTAGTAGATACATAACTGTCTTATGTCGAGTACCCGGGTGTGTAGAGACCTTGCCCTCTGTCTCCTGTCTCCCGCTTTGTGCCCCACTTGGAGCTCTGTACCTGAGTTATGTGGTAGTAGATACATAACTGTCTTATGTCGAGTACCCGGGTGTGTAAAGACCTTACCCTCTGTCTCCTGCCTCCCGCTTTGTGCCCCACTTGGAGCTCTGTACCTGAGTTATGTGGTAGTAGATACATAACTGTCTTATGTCCAGTACCCGGGTGTGTAGAGACCTTGCCCTCTGTCTCCTGTCTCCCGCTTTGTGCTCCACTTGGAGCTCTGTACCTGAGTTATGTGGTAATAGATACATAACTGTATTATGTGCAGTACCCGGGTGTGTAGAGACCTTGCCCTCTGTCTCCTGTCTCCCGCTTGGTGCCCCACTTGGAGCTCTGTACCTGAGCTATGTGGTAGTAAATACATAACTGTGTTATGTGCAGTAGCCGGATGTGTAGGGACCTTGCCCTCTGTCTCCTGTCTCCCGCTTGGTGCCCCACTTGGAGCTCTGTACCTGAGTTGTGTGGTAGTAGATACATAACTGTGTTATGTGCAGTAGCCGGATGTGTAGGGACCTTGCCCTCTGTCTCCTGTCTCCCGCTTGGTGCCCCACTTGGAGCTCAGTACCTGAGTTATGTGGTAGTAGATACATAACTATCTTATGTCCAGTACCCGGGTGTGTAGAGACCTTGCCCTCTGTCTCCTGTCTCCCGCTTGGTGCCCCACTTGAAGCTCTGTACCTGAGTTATGTGGTAGTAGATACATAACTGCCTTATGTCCAGTACCCGGGTGTTGAGACCTTGCCCTCTGTCTCCTGTCTCCCGCTTGGTGCCCCACTTGGAGCTCTGTACCTGAGTTATGTGGTAGTAGATACATAACTGTGTTATGTGCAGTAGCCGGATGTGTAGGGACCTTGCCCTCTGTCTCCTGTCTCCCGCTTGGTGCCCCACTTGGAACTCTGTACTTGAGTTTTGTGGTAGTAGATACATAACTGTCTTATGTCCAGTACCCGGGTGTAGAGACCTTGCCCTCTGTCTCCTGTCTTCCGCTGGTGCCCCACTTGGAGCTCTGTACCTGAGTTTTGTGGTAGTAGAAACATAACTGTCTTATGTCCAGTACCCGGGTGTGTAGAGACCTTGCCCTCTGTCTCCTGTCTCCCGCTTGGTCCCACACTTGGAGCTCTGTACCTGAGTTATGTGGTAGTAGATACATAACTGTATTATGTCCAGTACCCGGGTGTGTAGAGACCTTGCCCTCTGTCTCCTGTCTCCCGCTTGGTGCCCCACTTGGAGCTCTGTACCTGAGTTATGTGGTAGTAGATACATAACTGTGTTATGTGCAGTAGCCGGATGTGTAGGGACCTTGCCCTCTGTCTCCTGTCTCCCGCTTGGTGCCCCACTTGGAGCTCTGTACCTGAGTTATGTGGTAGTAGATACATAACTGTCTTATGTCCAGTACCCGGGTGTAGAGCCCTTGCCCTCTGTCTCCTGTCTCCCGCTTGGAGCCCCACTTGGAGCTCTGTACCTGAGCTATGTGGTAGTAGATACATAACTGTGTTATGTGCAGTAGCCGGATGTGTAGGGACCTTGCCCTCTGTTTCCTGTCTCCCGCTTGGTGCCCCACTTGGAGCTCTGTACCTGAGTTATGTGGTAGTAGATACATAACTGTGTTATGTGCAGTAGCCGGATGTGTAGGGACCTTGCCCTCAGTCTCCTGTCTCCCGCTTGGTGCCCCACTTGGAGCTCTGTACCTGAGTTATGTGGTAGTAGATACATAACTGTCTAATGTCCAGTACCTGGGTGTGTAGAGACCTTGCCCTCTGTCTCCTGTCTCCCGCTTGGTGCCCCACTTGGAGCTCTGTACCTGAGTTATGTGGTAGTAGATACATAACTGTGTTATGTGCAGTAGCCGGATGTGTAGGGACCTTGCCCTCTGTCTCCTGTCTCCCGCTTGGTGCCCAACTTGGAGCTCAGTACTTGAGTTTTGTGGTAGTAGATACATAACTGTGTTATGTGCAGTAGCCGGATGTGTAGGGACCTTGCCCTCTGTCTCCTGTCTCCCGCTTGGTGCCCCACTTGGAGCTCTGTACCTGAGTTATGTGGTAGTAGATACATAACTGTCTTATGTCCAGTACCCGGGTGTGTAGAGACCTTGCCCTCTGTCTCCTGTCTCCCGCTTGATGCCCCACTTGGAGCTCTGTACCTGAGTTATGTGGTAGTAGATACATAACTGTCTTATGTCCAGTACCCGGATGTGTAGGGACCTTGCCCTCTGTCTCCTGTCTCCCGCTTGATGCCCCACTTGGAGCTCTGTACCTGAGTTATGTGGTAGTAGATACATAACTGTCTTATGTCCAGTACCCGGGTGTGTAGAGACCTTGCCCTCTGTCTCCTGTCTCCCGCTTTGTGCCCCACTTGGAGCTCTGTACCTGAGTTATGTGGTAGTAGATACATAACTGTGTTATGTCCAGTACCCGGGTGTGTAGAGACCTTGCCCTCTGTCTCCTGTCTTCCGCTGGTGCCCCACTTGGAGCTCTGTACCTGAGTTATGTGGTAGTAGATACATAACTGTCTTATGTCCAGTACCCGGGTGTGTAGAGACCTTGCCCTCTGTCTCCTGTCTCCCGCTTTGTGCCCCACTTGGAGCTCTGTACCTGAGTTATGTGGTAGTAGATACATAACTGTCTTATGTCCAGTACCCGGGTGTGTAGAGACCTTGCCCTCTGTCTCCTGTCTCCCGCTGGTGCCCCACTTGGAGCTCTGTACCTGAGTTATGTGGTAGTAGATACATAACTGTCTTATGTCCAGTACCCGGATGTGTAGGGACCTTGCCCTCTGTCTCCTGTCTCCCGCTTGATGCCCCACTTGGAGCTCTGTACCTGAGTTATGTGGTAGTAGATACATAACTGTCTTATGTCCAGTACCCGGGTGTGTAGGGACCTTGCCCTCTGTCTCCTGTCTCCCGCTTGATGCCCCACTTGGAGCTCTGTACCTGAGTTTTGTGGTAGTAGATACATAACTGCCTTATGTCCAGTACCCGGGTGTGTAGGGACCTTGCCCTCTGTCTCCTGTCTCCCGCTTGATGCCCCACTTGGAGCTCTGTACCTGAGTTATGTGGTAGTAGATACATAACTGTCTTATGTCCAGTACCCGGGTGTGTAGAGACCTTGCCCTCTGTCTCCTGTCTCCCGCTTGATGCCCCACTTGGAGCTCTGTACCTGAGTTTTGTGGTACTAGATACATAACTGTCTTATGTCCAGTACCCGGATGTGTAGGGACCTTGCCCTCTGTCTCCTGTCTCCCGCTTGATGCCCCACTTGGAGCTCTGTACCTGAGTTATGTGGTAGTAGATACATAACTGTCTTATGTCCAGTACCCGGGTGTGTAGAGACCTTGCCCTCTGTCTCCTGTCTCCCGCTTTGTGCCCCACTTGGAGCTCTGTACCTGAGTTATGTGGTAGTAGATACATAACTGTGTTATGTCCAGTACCCGGGTGTGTAGAGACCTTGCCCTCTGTCTCCTGTCTTCCGCTGGTGCCCCACTTGGAGCTCTGTACCTGAGTTATGTGGTAGTAGATACATAACTGTCTTATGTCCAGTACCCGGGTGTGTAGAGACCTTGCCCTCTGTCTCCTGTCTCCCGCTTTGTGCCCCACTTGGAGCTCTGTACCTGAGTTATGTGGTAGTAGATACATAACTGTCTTATGTCCAGTACCCGGGTGTGTAGAGACCTTGCCCTCTGTCTCCTGTCTCCCGCTGGTGCCCCACTTGGAGCTCTGTACCTGAGTTATGTGGTAGTAGATACATAACTGTCTTATGTCCAGTACCCGGATGTGTAGGGACCTTGCCCTCTGTCTCCTGTCTCCCGCTTGATGCCCCACTTGGAGCTCTGTACCTGAGTTATGTGGTAGTAGATACATAACTGTCTTATGTCCAGTACCCGGGTGTGTAGGGACCTTGCCCTCTGTCTCCTGTCTCCCGCTTGATGCCCCACTTGGAGCTCTGTACCTGAGTTTTGTGGTAGTAGATACATAACTGCCTTATGTCCAGTACCCGGGTGTGTAGGGACCTTGCCCTCTGTCTCCTGTCTCCCGCTTGATGCCCCACTTGGAGCTCTGTACCTGAGTTATGTGGTAGTAGATACATAACTGTCTTATGTCCAGTACCCGGGTGTGTAGAGACCTTGCCCTCTGTCTCCTGTCTCCCGCTTGATGCCCCACTTGGAGCTCTGTACCTGAGTTTTGTGGTACTAGATACATAACTGTCTTATGTCCAGTACCCGGATGTGTAGGGACCTTGCCCTCTGTCTCCTGTCTCCCGCTTGATGCCCCACTTGGAGCTCTGTACCTGAGTTATGTGGTAGTAGATACATAACTGTGTTATGTGCAGTAGCCGGATGTGTAGGGACCTTGCCCTCTGTCTCCTGTCTCCCGCTTGGTGCCCCACTTGGAGCTCAGTACCTGAGTTATGTGGTAGTAAATACATAACTGTCTTATGTCCAGTACCCGGGTGTGTAGAGACCTTGCCCTCTGTCTCCTGTCTCCCGCTTGGTGCCCCACTTGGAGCTCTGTACCTGAGTTATGTGGTAGTAGATACATAACTGTGTTATGTGCAGTAGCCGGATGTGTAGGGACCTTGCCCTCTGTCTCCTGTCTCCCGCTTGGTGCCCCACTTGGAACTCTGTACTTGAGTTTTGTGGTAGTAGATACATAACTGTCTTATGTCCAGTACCCGGGTGTAGAGACCTTGCCCTCTGTCTCCTGTCTTCCGCTGGTGCCCCACTTGGAGCTCTGTACCTGAGTTTTGTGGTAGTAGAAACATAACTGTCTTATGTCCAGTACCCGGGTGTGTAGAGACCTTGCCCTCTGTCTCCTGTCTCCCGCTTGGTCCCACACTTGGAGCTCTGTACCTGAGTTATGTGGTAGTAGATACATAACTGTATTATGTCCAGTACCCGGGTGTGTAGAGACCTTGCCCTCTGTCTCCTGTCTCCCGCTTGGTGCCCCACTTGGAGCTCTGTACCTGAGTTTTGTGGTAGTAGAAACATAACTGTCTTATGTCCAGTACCCGGGTGTGTAGAGACCTTGCCCTCTGTCTCCTGTCTCCCGCTTGGTGCCCCACTTGGAGCTCTGTACCTGAGTTATGTGGTAGTAGATACATAACTGTCTTATGTCCAGTACCCGGGTGTGTAGAGACCTTGCCCTCTGTCTCCTGTCTCCCGCTTGGTGCCCCACTTGGAGCTCTATACCTGAGTTTTGTGGTAGTAGAAACATAACTGTCTTATGTCCAGTACCCGGGTGTGTAGAGACCTTGCCCTCTGTCTCCTGTCTCCCGCTTGGTGCCCCACTTGGAGCTCTGTACCTGAGTTATGTGGTAGTAGATACATAACTGTGTTATGTCCAGTACCCGGGTGTGTAGAGACCTTGCCCTCTGTCTCCTGTCTCCCGCTTGGTGCCCCACTTGGAGCTCTATACCTGAGTTTTGTGGTAGTAGAAACATAACTGTCTTATGTCCAGTACCCGGGTGTGTAGGGACCTTGCCCTCTGTCTCCTGTCTCCCGCTTGGTGCCCCACTTGGAGCTCTGTACCTGAGTTATGTGGTAGTAGAAACATAACTGTGTTATGTCCAGTACCCGGGTGTGTAGAGACCTTGCCCTCTGTCTCCTGTCTCCCGCTTGGTGCCCCACTTGGAGCTCTGTACCTGAGTTATGTGGTAGTAGAAACATAACTGTCTTATGTCCAGTACCCGGGTGTGTAGAGACTTTGCCCTCTGTCTCCTGTTTCCCGCTGGTGCCCCACTTGGAACTCTGTACTTGAGTTTTGTGGTACTAGATACATTACTGTCTTATGTCCAGTACCCGGGTGTGTAGAGACCTTGCCCTCTGTCTCCTGTCTCCCGCTTTGTGCCCCACTTGGAGCTCTGTAGCGTTGTCCACTACCTGAGTTGGTGACCGCAGCCGAAGCAGCAGCAGCAGCTACGCGCCGCAACAGACAGGAAGCACGCCATAAACCGCTCGCTCTCTTTACCACAGACAGTGTCTGAACACCTGCAGGAGGATACCCACCTCTCGATCCTCCACTTTTATGGTTCTACTTAGCGATGATAGATGAAAACAAAAACTGTAATCAGGTGCGTTCTTTCCCGCAGTGAAAACAATCGATAGGAGGGATCACGTGACGCGGTTGGTCCCCTGCACAATACACCCTCTCCACAAACAAGCAGATTGAATACGTCACAACACGTCACTCAAATGAAACATTATGCTAATTAATTCTCACGTCGGTCGGTCGGAGCGTGCATCGATCGAGCATTGTTTCTCATTATCGCCCACGGGGGCGTGGCTTGCATTCTCTCAGGTGAGCTAGTACCAACTATCTGTCCAGAAATGTTTCATCTACTCTCTACTCAAAAATGTTCTCATAGTATCTGTCCAAACACATTCCCTGCGTTCTGTCAGGGAAACTCTCTCAAATATCCATTACCGACAACTACTTGGACGAGTGACAGTCTGTTTTGTGGCATGCACTGCTCTATCTGGTCGTAATCATTCAAAACTTTGTTGCTCGTAATCGTAAACCAATAGCCTCTCTGTATCATATGATGAAGTTGGTAGCCACCGTGTTAAGGTATTTAGTACTTGAGCTTTGTGATGCCGCGTAACCTTGGCGACGGCAGCCGGAAATTCTACGGCACCTTACTTGTTCTTCAACTTTTGATCCGGAAAATTTCCAGTTTAAGTGTGCACTTCATTACCAGCGCTTTTTGCTTCGCTTTATTTTGCAAGCTTTAGATGAAGATTAATGGCCGCTGTTCGTATAACGTTTTATTACTTTCTCTACTCTCCCTCCTATATTAAGTGGGTGAGGTAATGCATTCCACCCTAAAATTTGGTATTGGCATTAAACAGACTTCCCGAATGCAGAAAAACCTTTATGCTAACAGAATAATTAAAAAACAAAGAGTACCTCAAATATCAAATCTGATATGTGCAGTACAAAGCCAATTATTTGCGAAATACGTCATTGACTCCATAAAGCAGTAAGGCAATAATTCACCATTAAAATATATCATGACTAAGGTAAAAAAATTGAAAACAATTGAATAAGCTACGGCGTTGAACCACATATCAGTACAATTATCTGTCATTAAACCTTTGAAACCTTGAGACTTTGGGAATGTCATCAGTAGTTCTCTTTATTCTGAATGACTTTTGTATAACCGATGAACTGTAAGAGATAGACAAAATATTAATACACAACAAATGTATATCTTGAATTTTCTGTGAATGTACTCAGAAGTTCTCTTTATTCTCAATGAGTTTTGTGTAACTGGTAAACTGTAAGAGATAGACAAAATATTACTACATAACAAATGTATATCTTGAATTTTCTGTGAATGTTCTAAGAAGTTCTCTTTATTCTGAATGACTTTTGTATAACTGATAAACTTTAAGAGATAGACAAAATATTACTACACAACAAATGTATATCTTGAATTTTCTGTGAATGTTCTAAGAAGTTCTCTTTATTCTGAATGACTTTTGTATAACTGATAAACTGTAAGAGATAGACAAAATATTACTACACAACAAATATATATCTTGAATTTTCTGTGAATGTTCTAAGAAGTTCTCTTTATTCTGAATGACTTTTGTATAACTGATAAACTGTAAGAGATAGACAAAATATTACTACACAACAAATGTATATCTTGAATTTTCTGTGAATGTTCTAAGAAGTTCTCTTTATTCTGAATGACTTTTGTGTAACTGATAAACTGTAAGAGATAGATAAAATATTACTACAAAGAAAGGTATATCTTGAATTTCCTATGAATGCACTCAGAAGTTCTCTTTATTCTGAATGACTTTTGTATAACTGATAAACTGTAAGAGATAGACAAAATATTACTACATATCAAATGTATATCTTGAATTTTCTGTGAATGTACTCAGAAGTTCTCTTTATTCTGAATGACTTTTGTATAACTGATAAACTGTAAGAGATAGACAAAATATTTCTACTCAACAAATGTATATCTTGAATTTTCTGTGAATGTACTCAGAAGTTCTCTTTATTCTGAATGACATTTCTATAACTGATAAACTGTAAGAGAAAGGAATTTAATGTAGCACTAAAGGAGATGTTGTTAAAACGTAAATACATTTTTGAGTAAAGTGAGATATTGCTTGTTATTTCCCAACACTTATAAGAAGTCGTTATTCTTTTGATCAGCTCCAGTGTAACGTTGGAGAAATGGGAACCGTTTCCCCAATTATAAATTACGGTAGAAGACTGGTGGGGATAATGGCAAGATAATGAGAAAAGGGTTGCAAGTCACGACATGGACCGAAGGTCTTTAGTTCGATATAAGTAACCACAGAACATGTATCATATTGCAGCTGATATTACTAGGTTTGTGTTCTGTCAACAATGTTCTTGTCGCCTAACAATGGCGGAACACACCCTAATTGTTGCTTGTCACGATCAGCCAACCAAAGAATTTCATTAAAGCGGTGAAACACACAGCGTTGCCAGACCACTTTCCCACACAATTGGGCGCAGCTACAAACCAAAACAATGTTACATTCTTATGTTCTCCACCAGCTCTTCTAATCCTTCTATTTACTTTAAACTAAACGGTATAACCTGATCTTAAAGTTACATGCAATTGCAGAAACTACTAAATGTTGACACGTCTTTAAACGTATAAACAATTAAGACCAAAATCTCCCATTTGCTTCTGGTTTTCCTTGAGTAATTCCTATTAGTTAACCTGAATTAAACTTCCGAAATACAGAATGAGAGACTTGTGTTACACATGGCTACTGACTAATAGTTCGTTGTAGTCTATATGAAGCACATACAGTCCTTCAAATTGCAATTAGTGTAGCTTATGTTAAGTGTCCCAGTTCTCCTTGTACTTTACGGGGAAAAATCTCATATGTGCGCCCTAATGACTTTCTCTAATTGGTCCAATATAGATAAACAGTTTTAGAAATGGATTTGTTAAATATTTTCGTTAGGGGGAAGGGAATATGTGAATACAGTAGTCCTTAAGTGAGAGTCAAATGTTTCAGTGAGTCTGTATGTTATGACTCTGAAACACTCTCCCGTTTGTACGACCAGAAATTAAAAAACTGAACAATGACTTCCTATTTTACAAACTGTTAGATACCTCGGAAATGTTTATTCCCACAAGTAGAACTACTGCACATAAATTGTGTTTTAAAAACATATACATTTGTTATGTAGTAATAATTTGTCTGTCTCTTACAGTTCATCAGTTATACAAAAGTCATTCAGAATAAAGAGAACTTCTGAGTACATTCACGGAAAATTCAAGATATACTCGTACATTTGTTATGTAGTAATATTTTGTCTGTCTCTTACGGTTTATCAGTTATACAACAGTCATTCAGAATAAAGAGAACTTCTGAGGACATTCACAGAAAATTCAAGATATACTCGTACATTTGTTATGTAGTAATATTTTGTCTGTCTCTTACAGTTTATCAGTTATACAAAAGTCATTCAGAATAAAGAGAACTTCTGAGGACATTCACAGAAAATTCAAGATATACTCGTACATTTGTTATGTAGTAATATTTTGTCTGTCTCTTACAGTTTATCAGTTATACAAAAGTCATTCAGAATAAAGAGAACTTCTGAGGACATTCACAGAAAATTCAAGATATACTCGTACATTTGTTATGTAGTAATATTTTGTCTGTCTCTTACAGTTTATCAGTTATACAAAAGTCATTCAGAATAAAGAGAACTTCTGAGGACATTCACAGAAAATTCAAGATATACTCGTACATTTGTTATGCAGTAATATTTTGTCTGTCTCTTACAGTTTATCAGTTATACAAAAGTCATTCAGAATAAAGAGAACTTCTGAGGACATTCACAGAAAATTCAAGATATACTCGTACATTTGTTGTGTAGTAATATTTTGTCTGTCTCTTACGGTTTATCAGTTATACAAAAGTCATTCAGAATAAAGAGAACTTCTGAGGACATTCACAGAAAATTCAAGATATACATTTGTTATGTAGTAATATTTTGTCTGTCTCTTACAGTTTATCAGTTATACAAAAGTCGTTCAGAATAAAGAGAACTTCTGAGTAGATTCACAGAAAATTCAAGATATACATTAGTTGTGTAGTAATATTTTGTCTATCTCTTACAGTTTATCAGTTATACAAAAGTCATTCAGAATAAAGAGAACTTCTGAGTACACTCACAGAAAATTCAAGATATACATTTGTTATGTAGTAATATTTTGTCTAACTCTTACAGTTTATCAGTTATACAAAAGTCATTCAGAATAAAGAGAACTTCTGAGTACATTCAAAGAAAATTCAAGATATACATTTGCTTTGTAGTTATATTTTGTCTATCTCTTACAGTTAATCAGTTATACAAAAATCATTCAGAATAAAGAGAACTTCTGAGTACATTCACAGAAAATTCAATATATACATTTGTTGTGTAGTAATATTTTGTCTATCTCTTACAGTTTATCAGTTATACAAAAGTCATTTAGAATAAAGAGAACTTCTGAGGACATTCACAGAAAATTCAAAATATACATTTGTTATGTAGTAATATTTTGTGTATCTCTTACAGTTTATCAGTTATACAAAAGTCATTTAGAATAAAGAGAACTTCTGAGGACATTCACAGAAAATTCAAAATATACATTTGTTATGTAGTAATATTTTGTCTATGTCTTATAGTTTATCAGTTATACAAAAGTCATTCAGAATAAACAGAACTTCTGAGTACATTCACAGAAAATTCAAAATATACATTTGTTATGTAGTAATATTTTGTCTATGTCTTATAGTTTATCAGTTATACAAAAGTCATTCAGAATAAACAGAACTTCTGAGTACATTCACAGAAAATTCAAAATATACATTTGTTATGTAGTAATATTTTGTCTATCTCTTACAGTTTATCAGTTATACAAAAGTCATTCAGAATAAACAGAACTTCTGAGTACATTCACAGAAAATTCAAGATATACATTTGTTATGTAGTAATATTTTGTCTATCTCTTACAGTTTATCAGTTATACAAAAGTCATTCAGAATAAACAGAACTTCTGAGTACATTCACAGAAAATTCAAGATATACATTTGTTGTGTAGTAATATTTTGTCTATCTCTTACAGTTTATCAGTTATACAAAAGTCATTCAGAATAAACAGAACTTCTGAGTACATTCACAGAAAATTCAAAATATACATTTGTTATGTAGTAATATTTTGTCTATCTCTTACAGTTTATCAGTTATACAAAAGTCATTCAGAATAAACAGAACTTCTGAGTACATTCACAGAAAATTCAAGATATACATTTGTTATGTAGTAATATTTTGTCTATCTCTTACAGTTTATCAGTTATACAAAAGTCATTCAGAATAAACAGAACTTCTGAGTACATTCACAGAAAATTCAAGATATACATTTGTTGTGTAGTAATATTTTGTCTATCTCTTACAGTTTATCAGTTATACAAAAGTCATTCAGAATAAAGAGAACTTCTGAGTTCATTCACAGAAAATTCAAGATAAACACTTTATGTCATAGAAATATCTTACATGTGTTATTTTAATTGCAATTATTAGAGTAATTTCTGGGAACTGTAAACTTTGGGAATGGTACTTCATATTGAAACTTAAAATCTTTCTGTCCTATCCTTGAAAGTTGAGTCTAAGGAACTTGTTTAATCATTGGAGGAGTTATGACTTTCTTAAAAAATGATTATTAGTGTTTGAGGTTGAAAGTAAAACATGCATTTCGATATAGAGTTTGAGAGAAGAATACAATAATTTTACTAATGTAATAGAGGAAGAATATTTGTAATGTCGATTAAATGTATTTTTGGGTCTTTTGGTACAAACTTTTATCTTGCATTATCGCAAAACATTAAATATAAGTTCTGAGCAGCTAAAAGTGTGTGCCCTGTAGCCCGGTGTACGTTCGTCTTGTAAGAGTGAGTGAGGGGACGCTGCTGCCAACTGAAGCACTCTCCTCTCGCTAATTGATACGAATGGCCTACTTTGGCAGTCTGCAGACGTTAGAGGTTTCTAAATGGAACAAAAATCCAATTTTGTTAAACCCCTCTTTATTTGCTCAACCCTCCAATACAAACACGTAAATAAATCTTGTGTTGGCAACACTGACACAGGTGCCAACTGTGCTGAGTCATTCATCTAATCAGGATAATCGCTTCAGTTTAACCTGACAAAAAACCAACGGACGATATTGACATGTTTTCAATTAAACACGCCAGCAAAGAGAGAGAGGAAGAGGGAGAATGACGTCATTAGCAACAAGAAGAAGATTTGCCTCATTATTTTAGTTATTAGCCAATTTCCATGTAGATATTGAGTTTCTAACGTAATGGGCTGCAAACAACGACGCATGTTAAATTGGAAACTATATCCTGACTCTAAGGAGGGGAGAGGTCTGGCAGATGGAATCTTGTTTTGTGTCAAGAAGTCCAGACAGACAGCCAATAGGAGAGCAGATAACGTCTGGAGACACTCGGGTTCGAATACTGTCATCTGGGAACTGTCATCTTATCTCTACAGCCAATGGTAGCTCTCCCCTTTACTTTCTGGTAAACTCTCTATTCCACCCAAAAACGTCCAACCTTCATGCTCTGCACTATAACTTATGGCTACTTCAAGTTAAACAAGAAACGGGGCAATACCGTGATCGTCAAATGTGTCTAACAGTAGCAAAGATTGAAAAGTCACTTCCCATTTGAGAAAGGTATAAGTAATTGAATAATTAAGAACAATAGCAAAGAAGGTTAACTCCAGAAAAAGATATTTGACATATCAATTGTGTTTTAAAGGAACAATATTTTCTATGCAGCAAGACTTTATCTAAGTATGTCGCACAGTATACCAGTTATTCATGTGACTTAGATTTCTAAGAATATTCCCACAAAACTTAACATACCATTTGGTCACGAAAGTATGTTACACAACGGTAATTTAAATAAAACACATAAAGCCATTTTTGGTACAAACAGAACTTTCAAAATACAAAGAGCATTCTGAGTTTGGAAGTTTTCTTCAGCATCTCCTTGTGGCATCGTTTGAACATGACAACATAAGCAGGAAGTATGATTCTTAACCGAATCTTCAAACAGTTATTGATCCATCTCCTTCAACATAAGCATTATCTTATTCTAGGGATACACTAGTCCTTAACTGGGAGTTAAATGTTTAAATAATTGATCAGTATGCCACTCTTTTTGGTTGTAATTTACGTCTAAGTCATATCGCACGATGAACAGAAAGGGAAAAATGATGCTCAAATGAGCACAGGGTCCATAGGGCTTAGAGTTATTCGACATTCGTCTTGCAGGTTAAGGTAAAACTCCGGACAAACCGTATCTAGATAACTCACCCTGACCGACATTCGAACTCAGGATCCTTTGAACGTGAAGCAGAGAGGCTACCACCACGCTACCGAGGCGGGCACTCAGTATACCATGACAGTGAAATTACATTCTCTTTACATACCAAACAAACACACGGATAGCGACTAACTACATATTTCACAAAAGTGTAGGCACTGGGAAATTCAAACACAAAATTAGTAATATCCAAAAAATTATTCCCTCCAAGATGTAACTTTCACTTAAATATTTAACTAAAAAAGAAATTTCT
This sequence comes from Mantis religiosa, assembly GCA_030765055.1. Classification (NCBI taxonomy): domain Eukaryota; kingdom Metazoa; phylum Arthropoda; class Insecta; order Mantodea; family Mantidae; genus Mantis; species Mantis religiosa. Next base: position 234,172,912 of record CM060951.1, on the reverse strand, counting down.
TTGAATGTCCTCAGAAGCCTCTTCGGCCTCAACGACCTTTGTATAACTGATAAACTGTAAGAGATAGACAAAATATTACTACACAACAAATGTATATCTTGAATTTTCTGTGAATGTACTCAGAAGTTCTCTTTATACTGAATGACTTTTGTATAACTGATAAACCGTAAGAGATAGATAAAATATTACTACATAACAAATGTATATCTTGAATTTTCTGTGAATGTACTCAGAAGTTCTCTTTATTCTGAATGACTTTTGTATAACTGGTAAACTGTAAGAGATAGACAAAATATTACTGCACAACAAATGTATATCTTGAATTTTATGTGAATGTACTCAGAAGTTCTCTTTATTCTGAATGACTTTTGTATAACTGATAAACTGTAAGAGATAGACAAAATATTACTACATAACAAATGTATATCTTGAATTTTCTGTGAATGTACTCAGAAGTTCTCTTTATTCTGAATGACTTTTGTATAACTGATAAACTGTAAGAGATAGACAAAATATTACTACATAACAAATGTATATCTTGAATTTTTTGTGAATGTACTCAGAAGTTCTCTTTATTCTGAATGACTTTTGTATAACTGGTAAACTGTAAGAGATAGACAAAATATTACTACACAACAAATGTATATCTTGAATTTTCTGTGAATGTCCTCAGAAGTTCTATTTATTCTGAATGGCTTTTGTATAACTGATAAACTGTAAGAGATAGACAAAATATTACTACATAACAAATGTATATCTTGAATTTTCTGTGAATGTACTCAGAAGTTCTCTTTATTCTGAATGACTTTTGTATAACTGATAAACTGTAAGAGATAGACAAAATATTACTACATAACAAATGTATATCTTGAATTTTCTGTGAATGTCCTCAGAAGTTCTATTTATTCTGAATGGCTTTTGTATAACTGATAAACTGTAAGAGATAGACAAAATATTACTACATAACAAATGTATATCTTGAATTTTCTGTGAATGTACTCAGAAGTTCTCTTTATTCTGAATGACTTTTGTATAACTGATAAACTGTAAGAGATAGACAAAATATTACTACATAAAAAATGTATATCTTGAATTTTCTGTGAATGTACTCAGAAGTTCTCTTTATTCTGAATGACTTTTGTATAACTGATAAACTGTAAGAGATAGTCAAAATATTACTGCATAACAAATGTATATCTTGAATTTTCTGTGAATGTACTCAGAAGTTCTCTTTATTCTGAATGACTTTTGTATAACTGATAAACTGTAAGAGATAGACAAAATATTACTACATAACAAATGTATATCTTGAATTTTCTGTGAATGTACTCAGAAGTTCTCGTTATTCTGAATGACTTTTGTATAACTGATAAACTGTAAGACATACACAAAATATTACTACACAACAAATGTATATGTTGAATTTACTGTGAATGTACTCAGAAGTTCTCTTTATTCTGAATGACTTTTGTATAACTGGTAAACTGTAAGAGATAGACAAAATATTACTACACAACAAATGTATATCTTGAATTTTCTGTGAATGTACTCAGAAGTTCTCTTTATTCTGAATGACTTTTGTATAACTGATAAACTGTAAGAGATAGACAAAATATTACTACATAACAAATGTATATCTTGAATTTTCTGTGAATGTACTCAGAAGTTCTCTTTATTCTGAATGACTTTTGTATAACTGGTAAACTGTAAGAGATAGACAAAATATTACTACACAACAAATGTATATCTTGAATTTTCTGTGAATGTCCTCAGAAGTTCTATTTATTCTGAATGGCTTTTGTATAACTGATAAACTGTAAGAGATAGACAAAATATTACTACATAACAAATGTATATCTTGAATTTTCTGTGAATGTACTCAGAAGTTCTCTTTATTCTGAATGACTTTTGTATAACTGATAAACTGTAAGAGATAGACAAAATATTACTACATAACAAATGTATATCTTGAATTTTCTGTGAATGTACTCAGAAGTTCTCTTTATTCTGAATGACTTTCGTATAACTGATAAACTGTAAGAGATAGACAAAATATTACTACATAACAAATGTATATCTTGAATTTTCTGTGAATGTACTCAGAAGTTCTCTTTATTCTGAATGACTTTTGTATAACTGATAAACTGTAAGAGATAGTCAAAATATTACTACATAACAAATGTATATCTTGAATTTTCTGTGAATGTACTCAGAAGTTCTCTTTATTCTGAATGATTTTTGTATAACTGATAAACTGTAAGAGATAGACAAAATATTACTACATAACAAATGTATATCTTGAATTTTCTGTGAATGTACTCAGAAGTTCTCTTTATTCTGAATGACTTTTGTATAACTGATAAACTGTAAGAGATAGACAAAATATTACTACATAACAAATGTATATCTTGAATTTTCTGTGAATGTACTCAGAAGTTCTCTTTATTCTGAATGACTTTTGTATAACTGATAAACTGTAAGAGATAGACAAAATATTACTACATAACAAATGTATATCTTGAATTTTCTGTGAATGTACTCAGAAGTTCTCTTTATTCTGAATGACTTTTGTATAACTGATAAACTGTAAGAGATAGTCAAAATATTACTGCATAACAAATGTATATCTTGAATTTTCTGTGAATGTACTCAGAAGTTCTCTTTATTCTGAATGACTTTTGTATAACTGATAAACTGTAAGAGATAGACAAAATATTACTACATAACAAATGTATATCTTGAATTTTCTGTGAATGTACTCAGAAGTTCTCGTTATTCTGAATGACTTTTGTATAACTGATAAACTGTAAGACATACACAAAATATTACTACACAACAAATGTATATGTTGAATTTACTGTGAATGTACTCAGAAGTTCTCTTTATTCTAAATGACTTTTGTATAACTGATAAACTGTAAGAGATAGACAAAATATTACTACATAGCAAATATATATCTTGAATTTTCTGTGAATGTACTCAGAAGTTCTCTTTATTCTGAATGACTTTTGTATAACTGATAAACTCTAAGAGATAGACAAAATATTACTACACAACAAATGTATATCTTGAATTTTCTGTGAATGTACTCAGAAGTTCCCTTTATTCTGAATGACTTTTGTATAACTGATAAACTGTAAGAGATAGACAAAATATTACTACACAACAAATGTATATCTTGAATTTTCTGTGAATGTACTCAGAAGTTCTCTTTATTCTGAATGACTTTTGTATAACTTATAAACTCTAAGAGATAGACAAAATATTACTACATAACAAATGTATATCTTGAATTTTCTGTGAATGTACTCAGAAGTTCTCTTTATTCTGAATGACTTTTGTATAACTGATAAACTGTAAGAGATAGACAAAATATTACTACACAACAAATGTATATCTTGAATTTTCTGTGAATGTACTCAGAAGTTCTCTTTATTCTGAATGACTTTTGTATAACTGATAAAGTGTTGTAATGACAGCTCCAGCTGTAGCTAGCGTTTTCTATTCATGTTTCAGATTATTAGCTTTTTACAGTCTGTTTTAGTGCGAGCTGATGTAGTTATGATTTGTGTTGTGGTGGTATAGAAATAACGTGCCGTGCCATGTTACACGTTAATTACTCAATCGGAAACATTATCTGACAGTAATAACGGGTTTCATTAACACCGTGCACTTTATAATGAGAGGTCGTGGAAGATAAGACTGCGGTCACAGAGAGACGACATTCATACCCCGCTCTGCATAAACCTGAGAATAAGTGCACAGTGTTTAGCTACAGCAGACGTTCATAAAATATATTGTAGTGCACTGTAATGTAAATTCTGTAAACATAAGACATATAACGATTATTTTAAAGTTTAATGTATTTCTCAGTTAACATATATTTCTGTTTGAGTGCTACACACAGAAATATTGTGACTTTGTGGGTTCGAAGAATGAAAAGTGTTGTTTGCAGTAATTTAAAATGCTTACGTAGAAAATGGAGGCAGCTACAGTAAAGCAACGAATACTACACAAACACAATATTTTAATGGTTAAATTTTTCAACAAGCTTCTGGCTTAGCAATGGGTAATCCTCTTTCACCTTTTCTTGCTGATCTTTTTATGAGTTGTTTTTTTTTTTTTTTTTTTTTTTTTTTTTTTTTTTTTTTTTGGAAATGCAAGTCATTAAAGCATACCCTTTGATTTCTAAAACCTGGTATAGATATGTTGATGATATGTTTGCTAATGTTCCTGAAAAAACAAATTAACGACGCTTTAAAGTTACTGAATTTACAAGATAAAGCTACAATATTCACATTAGAAACTGAAATTAATGGATTTCTTCCATTTCTGGATTTGAAGATAATAATAAATAATAATAAATTAGATTTTGGTGTTTATAGGAAGTCTGCTTATATCGATAATTACATAAAAATATAAGTTTTAACCCTTTTTCACATAAATTTGCTGTTTTTAGTATTTTGATTTATAGATTAATAAATATATCCCTAAATAAACAAGAATTTAATAAAGAATATAAATATATTATTGATACTGCTTTAATTAATGGTTTAATAAAGATTTTATACAAAAGAACCGAAAAATTTAGATCTAAAAAAAATTGTTAATGATATTTCTACTCTTAAAAAAATAAAAGACTCTTATAATTTTAAAAAATTTACTCACCACCCTTGGGCTAGTAAAGATTTTCAATTTTTTTTAAAGAAGTTGGTATAACTTTAGTTCCTCAAAAATTTACTACATTTTTCTAAAAAATATAAAATTCAGTATTTATCAGTTTAATTGTTTAGTTTGTGATAAAGTTTATATTGGAAAGACAAAACGTAATTTAGCAACAAGAACGAAAGAACATTTTGGTAACATTATGTATAAACAAACTGATAATTCGGCCGTAGCAGATCATTTTTGGTCATTTAACCATGAAATAAATCCAGAAGTTAAATTATTAAAACAAATAAATGATCGGCTATATTTAATGGTTTGGGAAAAGATATTTATTTTAAAAAAGAAACACCGCTAGATGAATGTTTGTTTCGTTATCAGATGTTGGTAGTGGTATCCTTGAAGACGAAGTTTGTTGATGGTCTGACATTGCAAGCAATTTGTTAGTGTAATCGATGTCCATTAGAAAGAAGAATTAACACAGTTTTCTTAAGATAGGTAAGTGAAGTTGTTAGAAACAGCGCTATTTAAAATGCTTTTGCAGTAAACATTAACTTTGCGGCAGAAAAAATGACGTGACATGCAAACAGCAGTTTTCAAGGTCGTGTCGTTATCAGCTGCACCTAAACAAATAAAAAAAAATTCACTGCGGTACAGTTCAATAACTCTCACATAACTCTCACACTGCACAACTGCAACTCAACTAGCAGCTTTAACACTTTGCAGGCTTTTATAGCTCCAGTCATTGTTCTAGAATACAGTCAATCGCTCCATAACAATCGCGATGTAGCAAGAAAGACGGAACTATCTCGGCAAGCGTCTGGCTCTACTCCCAGGCGCCCGCTGCGGTTTGCGGCAGCGGCACAACAAAGCCTCGGAGACAATCTGTTGTAAATGTGTCACCTAAAGCTGAACTATTTTGATTTGAAAATGTAAACAAAATTATTTTAAGCGTAAAAAGTGTAGAAGTATGTATTACTCCTTAACTGTAGGATCATATAAATTATTTCTGTGTTTGAAGGGAAATTTTAAGCAAGGTAATGGCCAACCTGCTTGGGTAGCGTAGATGGTAGCGTGTCTACCTCGCCTTCAAGAAGTCCTGTGTTCGAATCTCAGTCAGAGTTAGTTGCCTGCATAAGGATTTTCCGGGGTTTTCTTTTTTCCTAAAAGACGAATTTGAACTAAGTCTAAGCTCCGTGGAACCATTGACGGTCCGATATGACGTAATATTGGAGGACTTTTCATGTGCCTCATTGAACTTTATGTTTGAAGTGAGAATAATGAGGTATGTTTTGAGTTTTTTACACTGACAAACTAACAAACTGTGGTATAGTTGACGAACTCTACCCAGTTCTTTACCGTGGGTCATTAACTTATGCAGATGTACGTACTTGGTGAGGTACAAGTACTAGGCATGTACTTATAATTCGGCAAATTATAAGACCAAAGGACTTCTCGAATTGTTAGCAGACACAATCGCCAGTTTAAGAGTTGACATTATGTGTACCAATGCTGGAGGTAGTAATGCTTGCAGATTGCACTTAAGGTACAGCTTCAATTTAAAACAAAAACTGGATGCAGTTAAGAGGATTTTACAGAAACAAATACTTATATACCTGCATTATTTTGGGAACAACGATTTAAATTTTTAATTTTCTTATCACTTACAAATTTGACTTGAAGTTTTAAAATTGATTCCACACAGAGTGCAATCACTATTTAGTGCATGTTGCGTAAATGGCCAGAACTCTGCTCCCCTGCGTGACACTTTTAGGAATAAAATAATCTACAAACACTAATTTGCTAACTAGAAGATAAATTCAGTTTATTGTTTATGGAGATAAAAGTACGACTCTGGTAATTTCCTTAAAACAAAACCAAGGTTTTAAAATACGAGGGGGTGTCGTAAAGTTTTAATTATGGCCCTTTAAAAAATGTGATAGAGAGTTTGTGTTGATAGTTCTGCTCTACGTAGTCACGATCCAGATTTACATATTTTTCTCAGCGTTTCTTGACCTTTCTAATACCCTCATCGTAGAAGTCTGCAGAATTCGCTTTAAAGCACTCTTCCTCTTCTTTAATGACGTCACTTGTGTTGTCCAATCGGCGACCACGCAACGGATTCATTTCTTAGTGCGAGATCGGGTGAATAAGGTGGATGCTGTAAGGTCTCATAGCCACATTCTCTTGTTTTGTCAACTGCAGCTTGAGATGAATGAGCTGGGTCATTGTCAGCCGGAACACGAACACCTTTAGAGAGCATACAGCGTCGTTCCCTAATCAAAGCTGTTCGTAACTTGTCCAGAAGATTGCAGTAGTATCTGCCAGTGATGGTCTGACCCTTGACAGGATAATATGTAAGGATGACTTCACGACAGTCCCAGAAAACTGAAAGCATGACATTCCCACCTGACTTTTGCACCTTTGCTTTTTGGGAGAGGGGAATCAGCATGTTTCCATTCCGTACTCGTGGTTTTTATCTCGGGATCGTACTGATAGATCCAAGATTCATCCATGGTCACCAGACGATCAACAAAATCATCTTCATCCTGTTCCAACAGCATCAACATCTGTCTTGAAAGGTGACGCCGTGTTTGCTTTTGGAAAGGAGTTAGCAGACGTGGAACTCACCGTGCAGACACCCTAGACATGTGCAGTTCGTCCATACACTACCGTAACTCATGGTAGTCATGAGTCTCATTCATGATCATTTGGATGGTTGCTCGCCTGTCTTCCAGTATTGAACACTACATTTTCTTCACTGTGACAGCTGACAGTCTACCAGCTCTTGGCTCATCTGTCAGGGACATGTGACCACCTCACTATAGTGTCATATGATGGGCAATCATTTCCATAAACAGCCGTCATCTCCCTGGCAGTTTTGCCCTTCAAATGCAGGAACTTGATCACACTACGAGCCTCAATTTTCTCCATCTTACACCTCAGTCACTTCTGGCACTCACTGGAAAAAAAAACGAATCAAATCACTAAACCCTCCAACATTATGTTTCGAGGGATAAATGATGACACTGAAACATTTTAATCATTCTAGCATAAAAACTACTGGGTGATAGCTAAAACTTTGCGACACCCCCTCGTAAAAACAACAGAATTCTAATATAAGTTCCGACATTTTTAATGGTTAAATTTCCCAACAAAATTAGTTTCCTCTTGTATGAAAAACTATGACGTTTTAGATTTCAATAGCGAGTTGAGCAATTAAATAATGAATATCACCAATTTTTATACAACTTTGCCTGTACCTAACCACGTAAGTTAATTGCTGAAATTTGCGTCTTTCCCTTCGTGTTTTACAAAAGACTTTACGGTGATCAACAGAAGTTAAAGACTACGCCCGGGTTTACGGATCTAGCAGGATTGCTTAACAGAATAAACAATTATTTAGTAAGATATAACTCAATAATGATAAGACGCTCAAACATTCGAAAAGTTAATAAATATTACCCTCCACTGATAAACTTAACTGTTGATGCCTTTATTAGAAATATACCTAATTCCAAAGCTCCAATAAAGTTTATTAATCTAGGGGTGGCACTGTTCGGCATCTTATGCTTCTAGTGTCAATATCAAACAGGTGGTACGTCTTCCCACATGACATGACGTTCGTTACCCGGATAAACGGCGTCACTTTACACGCAATATTAAGTATTTGTCAACACGCGTCAAACACTGCACATTTACTTGGTACAATTTGCCATTAAAGAACTTTCATCTGCGCACTCACATGACTTTCTCTACTCTTCACCAAACACTTATTGCTCTATCTACTTCAAGATAAATATTGCCTTATTGTAGTTACAAGGGAATACAGTAGACTTTAAGTGATAGTCAAATGTTTTGGTCGTTATGTGATGTATACATGACTTTCTCTACTCTTGTACAAACACTTATTGCTCTATCCACTTCAAGATAAACATTATCTTATTGTAGTTACAAGGGAATACAGTAGACTTTAAGTGATAGTCAAATGTTTTGGTCGTTATGTGATGTATACATGACTTTCTCTACTCTTGTACAAACACTTATTGCTCTATCCACTTCAAGATAAACATTATCTTATTGTAGTTACAAGGGAATACAGTAGACTTTAAGTGATAGTCAAATGTTTTGGTCGTTATGTGATGTATACATGACTTTCTCTACCCTTGTACAAACACTCATTGCTCTATCTACTTCCAGATAAACATTTTCTTACTGTAGTTACAAGGGAATACAGTAGATTTTAAGTGATAGTCAAATGTTTTAAAGATACTCCAGGCAATATCTATATAATACTGTTGCGAACCTGATCGCGATAGCGCGGCTTGTGTACACAAAGAGCCTGGAGGTATGGAGTATACCAGAACAAATAATGATAGCGCGAGATAAAATACCTGCCGGCACAGATAGGGTTACGCTTCTGGAAGGTGATAGAACAATCGATTCCGGTTTGGTCCACAAATCACTCGAAAATATCAGAGAGGTACTTACGGGAGCGACGACTTGCCGAGAGAGGTGGTAAGCAGAACAGTAAATAGTTGTAAAATGAGAATGAGTCGCGAGAGGTAAGCAGAGAACAGCTGAGAGTTGTTGTAAAGACATGTAACAAGACTTGTAAACAGAGGAAGTTGAGTAAGCTGTTTGTTATTGTCATCGACCTTGGTGTTGTAGACTGAGATAGGTGATGTAATTCTGCTGCTACGCAGCGTGTGTTTCTACGCAAAAAAAAAAGAACATTTAGAATTTCGGCAAATTGGACTTCAAATTCTATGAACCCACAAAGTCACAATACGAATATTCTCGCAATTTAGAAGAAAAATTCAAACGAATAAAACCAAACGTCTGGGATATAATCATAAAAAAATGTGAAACATTATTTATGTATTCGCAAAACCTACACTTAAAATGCAGTAACATTTATCTCTTACAGTTTATCAATTATACAAAAGTCATTCAGAATAAAGAGAACATCTGAGTACATTCACAGAAAATTCAAGATATACATTTGTTATGTAGTAATATTTTGTCTATCTCTTACAGTTTACCAGTTATACAAAAGTCATTCAGAATAAAGAGAACTTCTGAGTACAGTCACAGAAAATTCAAGATATACATTTGTTCTGTAGTAATATTTTATCTATTTCTTAAAGTTTATCAGTTATACAAAAGTCATTCAGAATAAAGAGAACTTCTGAGTACATTCACAGAAAATTCAATATATACATTTGTTGTGTAGTAATATTTTGTTTATCTCTTACAGTTTATCAGTTATACAAAAGTCATTCAGAATAAAGAGAACTTCTGAGAACATTCACAGAAAATTCAAGATATACATTTGTTGTGTAGTAATATTTTGTCTATCTCTTACAGTTTATCAGTTATACAAAAGTCATTCAGAATAAAGAGAACTTCTGAGTACATTCACAGAAAATTCAATATATACATTTGTTGTGTAGTAATATTTTGTTTATCTCTTACAGTTTATCAGTTATACAAAAGTCATTCAGAATAAAGAGAACTTCTGAGTACATTCACAGAAAATTCAAGATATACATTTGTTGTGTAGTAATATTTTGTTTATCTCTTACAGTTTATCAGTTATACAAAAGTCATTCAGAATAAAGAGAACTTCTGAGTACATTCACAGAAAATTCAATATATACATTTGTTGTGTAGTAATATTTTGTTTATCTCTTACAGTTTATCAGTTATACAAAAGTCATTCAGAATAAAGAGAACTTCTGAGTACATTCACAGAAAATTCAAGATATACATTTGTTGTGTAGTAATATTTTGTTTATCTCTTACAGTTTATCAGTTATACAAAAGTCATTCAGAATAAAGAGAACTTCTGAGAACATTCACAGAAAATTCAAGATATACATTTGTTGTGTAGTAATATTTTGTCTATCTCTTACAGTTTATCAGTTATACAAAAGTCATTCAGAATAAAGAGAACTTCTGAGTACATTCACAGAAAATTCAAGATATACATTTGTTATGTAGTAATATTTTGTCTATCTCTTACAGTTTATCAGTTATACAAAAGTCATTCAGAATAAAGAGAACTTCTGAGTACATTCACAGAAAATTCAAGATATACATTTGTTGTGTAGTATTATTTTGTGTATCTCTTACAGTTTATCAGTTATACAAAAGTCATTCAGAATAACGAGAACTTCTGAGTACATTCACAGAAAATTCAAGATATACATTTGTTGTGTAGTAATATTTTGTCTATCTCTTACAGTTTATCAGTTATACAAATGTCATTCAGAATAAAGAGAACTTCTGAGTACAGTCACAGAAAATTCAAGATATACATTTGTTATGTAGTAATATTTTGTCTATCTCTTACAGTTTATCAATTATACAAAAGTCATTCAGAATAAAGAGAACTTCTGAGTACAGTCACAGAAAATTCAAGATATACATTTGTTGTGTAGTAATATTTTGTCTATCTCTTACAGTTTATCAGTTATACAAAAGTCATTCAGAATAAAGAGAACTTCTGAGTACATTCACAGAAAATTCAAGATATACATTTGTTGTGTAGTAATATTTTGTCTATCTCTTACAGTTTATCAGTTATACAAATGTCATTCAGAATAAAGAGAACTTCTGAGTACATTCACAGAAAATTCAAGATATACATTTGTTGTGTAGTAATATTTTGTCTATCTCTTACAGTTTATCAGTTATACAAATGTCATTCAGAATAAAGAGAACTTCTGAGTACAGTCACAGAAAATTCAAGATATAAATTTGTTGTGTAGTAATATTTTGTCTATCTCTTAAGTTTATCAGTTATACAAAAGTCATTCAGAATAAAGAGAACTTCTGAGGACATTCACAGAAAATTCAAGATATACATTCGTTATGCAGTAATATTTTGTCTATCTCTTAGAGTTTATCAGTTATACAAAAGTCATTCAGAATAAAGAGAACTTCTGAGTACATTCACAGAAAATTCAAGATATACATTTGTTGTGTAGTAATATTTTGTCTATCTCTTACAGTTTATCAGTTATACAAAAGTCATTCAGAATAAAGAGAACTTCTGAGTACATTCACAGAAAATTCAAGATATACATTTGTTGTGTAGTAATATTTTGTCTATCTCTTACAGTTTATCAGTTATACAACAGTCATTCAGAGTGAATAGAACTTCTGAGTACATTCACAGAAAACTCAAGATATGTATTTGCTGTGTAGTAATATTTTGTCTATCTCTTACAGTTCATCAGTTATACAAAAGTCATTCAGAATAAAGAGAACCTCTGTGTACATTCGCAGAAAATTCAAGATATACATTTGTTGTGTAGTAATATTTTGTCTATCTCTTACAGTTTATCAGTTATACAAATGTCATTCAGAATAAAGAGAACTTCTGAGTACATTCACAGAAAATTCAAGATATACATTTGTTGTGTAGTAATATTTTGTCTATCTCTTTCAGTTTATCAGTTCTACAAAGGCATTCAGAAAAAAGAGAACTTCTGAGTACATTCACAGAAAATTCAAGATATACATTTGTTGTGTAGTAATATTTTGTCTATCTCTTTCAGTTTATCAGTTCTACAAAGGCATTCAGAAAAAAGAGAACTTCTGAGTACATTCACAGAAAATTCAAGATATACATTTGTTGTGTAGTAATATTTTGTCTATCTCTTACATTTTAACAGTTATACATAAGTCAATGTGGCTGCCATATTTAAGCCATAAGTTGCGCCTGGGTTTCTATCTATGCCCAGGGATATTTTTCTAAAACTGTCTTATTTCGAAACCCAAAACATGATTTTCTGTACTGTAGTCCCTTGTACCTTGTTGTTTGTAAAACCGTACACATTCTGACTTTTCATTTGCATGAGCTCGTTACCGCGACTTATGATATAAACATAGCTCGGTGTATGGGCGTGTGGCGCTTGCGCAGGCCTGAGAATCGATAGCAGCAGGGCAGGAATATGTCTCCGCCCTGTTCACAAGCGACTGTGTGACAATCCTAATAAATTGGAGGGTTGCTCGCGTCAACGCGGCTGCCTTATTTTCCACGCGATTGACTCAGAATAAACATTGGCTCTCCCTAAGTACGTACATTACATGGTACAGTCCGGGGCAACAACCTGAGCTGGTGGTCTCACTGGCTAATCCTAAGGTCACAGCAACATGGCATGTAAAACAACTGAGGTACTTGAGAATCCAAAGTGTCGGTGAAATGTAAGTGTGGTGCAGCAGCGTGAGGCACCACTATGATCCACATTACTAGCACTCAAACATTCGAGAACCTTAAGAGATTTCTAAGAATTGGGTTGGACTCGGCATATTCCTGGATTTGTGTTCAATGAGAAAGGTTTCATTATCTTACAGTAACTACCCTGGATAGTACTCGCAAGTTGGTGACAGTTCTCCCCTATATGCTACAGTATGAGACTTGATTGCTCCTTGAATTAACTAAGGATATATTATGTGGTACAGTTCGGGGGAAAGGTCCTTTTATTGGTCACCTTAAGCATACAGGTACACACTCCGCTAGCTGCGAACCTATACCCATTATATAACTACGTTATCTGGGACCCCAGATGTCTTCAAACACTCAGTTACCCACTACGCCAGCCCTCATTGTACCCACATCACTTTTGTTATGTTTTCTAGCACACAGAAGAACTGTAACACACAGTTAGCCACTACGCCAGCCCTGATTGTACCCTCATCACTTTTGTTATGTTTTCTAGGATACCACAAGAACTCTAACACACAGCCACTACGCCAGCCCTGATTGTACCCTCATCACTTTCGTTAGGTTTTCTAGGACCCCAGAAGACCTGTAACACACAGTAAGCCACTACGCCAGCCCTGATTGTACCCACATTACTTTTGTTATGTTTTCTAGGATACCACAAGAACTCTAACACACAGACACTACGCCAGCCCTGATTGTACCCTCATCACTTTCGTTAGGTTTTCTAGGACCCCAGAAGACCTCTAGCACACAGACACTACACCTGACATGACTGTACCCATATCACTTTTGTTATGTCTTCTAGGACCCCAGAAGACCTCTAACACACAGTTAGACACTACATCTGACCTGACTGTACCCATATCACTTTTGTTATGTTTTCTAGCATACCAGAAGACCTGTAACACACAGTTAGCCACTACATCTGACCTGACTGTACCCATATCACTTTTGTTATGTTTTCTAGCACACCAGAAGACGTGTAACACACAGCCTCTACGCCAGCCCTGATTGTACCCACATCACTTTTGTTATGTTTTCTAGGATACCACAAGATCTATAACACACAGCCATTACTCCAGAACTGATTGTACCGTCATCACTTTCGTTATGATTTCTAGGCCACCAGAAGACCTCTAGTACACAGTTAGACACTACACCTGACATCACTGTACCCATATCACTTTCGTTATGTTTTCTAGGACCCCAGAAGACCTGTAACACACAGTTAGACAGTACACCAGCCCTGATTGTACCCACATCACTTTTGGCATGTTTTCTAGGACCCCAGAAGACCTGTAACACACAGTTAGACACTAGACCAGCCCTGATTGTACCCACATCACTTTTGTTATGTTTTCTAGGACACCAGAAGACCTGTAACACACAGTTAGACACTACACCAGCCCTGATAGTACCCACATCACTTTTCTTATGTTTTCTAGGACCCCAGAAGACCTCTAACACACAGTTAGACACTACACCTGACCTCACTGTACCCATATCACTTTCGTTATGTTTTCTAGGACCCCAGAAGACCTGTAACACACAGTTAGACACTACACCAGCCCTGATTGTACCCACATCACTTTTGTTATGTTTTCTAGGACACCAGAAGACCTGTAACACACAGTTAGACACTACACCAGCCCTGATAGTACCCACATCACTTTTGTTATGTTTTCTAGGACCCCAGAAGACCTGTAACACACAGTTAGACATTACACCAGCCCTCATTGTACCCTCATCACTTTTGTTATGTTTTCTAGGACACCAGAAGACCTCTAGCACACAGTTAGACACTACACCAGACCTGATTGTACCCACATCACTTTTGTTATGTTTTCTATGACCCCAGAAGACCTGTAACACACAGTTAGACATTACACCAGACCTGATTGTACCCTCATCACTTTTGTTATGTTTCCTAGGACCCCAGAAGACCTCTAGCACACAGTTAGACACTACGCCAGCCCTGATTGTACCCTCATCACTTTTGTTATGTTTCCTAGGACCCCAGAAGACCTCTAGTACACAGTTAGACACTACACCTGACCTCACTGTACCCATATCACTTTCGTTATGCTTTCTAGGACTCCAGAAGACCTCTAACACACAGTTAGACTCTACACCAGCCCTCATTGTACCCACAAAAACTTCGTTATGTTTTCTAGGACCCCAGAAGACCTCTAGCGCACCGTTAGACACTACACCTGACCTCACTGTACCCATATCACTTTCGTTATGTTTTCTAGGACCACAGAAGACCTCTAACACACAGTTAGACACTACACCTGACCTCACTGTACCCACATTACTTTCGTTATGTTTTCTAGGACACCAGAAGACCTCTAGCCCACTGTTAGACACTACACCTGACCTGACTGTACCCATATCACGTTCGTTAAGTTTTCTAGGACCCCAGAAGACCTCTAACACACAGATAGACACTACACCTGACCTGACTGTACCCACGTGACTTTCGTTATGTTTTCTATGACCGCAGAAGACCTATACCACACAGTTAGACACTACACCTGACCTGACTGTACCCACATCGATTTCGTTATGTTTTCTATTACCCCAAAAGACCTCTAACACATAGTTAGCCATTACACCAGCTCTGACTGTACCCTATAACTTTTGTTATGTTTTCTGTGACCCCAGAAGACCTCTAACACTCAGTTAGCCATTACACCAGGTCTGACTGTATCCCTATAACTTTTGTTATGTTTTCTAGGACCCCAGAAGACCTTTAACACACAGTTAGCAACTACTCCATCCCTGACTGTACCCCCATCACCTTTGTTATGTTTTCTAGGACCCCAGAAGACCTCTAAAACTCAGTTAGCCACCACACTAGACTTCACTGTACCCACATCACTTTTGCTATGTTTTCCAGGACACCAGAAGACCTCTAACATACAGTTAGCAGCTACTCCATCCCTGACTCTACCCCCAGCACATTTGTTATGTATTCTAATACCCCAGAAGACCTCTAACACTCAGTTAGCTACTACACCAGCTCTGACTGTAACCCATTACTTTTGTTATGTATTCTAGGACCCCAGAAGGCCTCTAACACTCAGGTAGCAGCTACACCAGCTCTGACTGTACCCCATCACTTTTGTTATGTATTCTAGGACCCCAGAAGGCCTCTAACACTCAGTTAGCCACTACACCAGCTCTGAGTGTACCCCCATCACTTTTGTTACGTTTTCTAGGACCCCAGAAGACCTTTAACACTCAGTTAGCCACTACATCAGCTCTGACTGTACCCCATCACTTTTGTTATGTATTCTAGGACCCCAGAAGGCCTCTAACACTCAGTTAGCCACTACACCAGCTCTGAGTGTACCCCCATCACTTTTGTTACGTTTTCTAGGACCCCAGAAGACCTTTAACACTCAGTTAGCCACTACACCAGCTCTGACTGTACCCCCATCACTTTTGTTACGTTTTCTAGGACCCCAGAAGACCTTTAACACTCAGTTAGCCACTACACCAGCTCTGACTGTACCCCAAGCACTTTTGTTACGTTTTCTAGGACCCCAGAAGACCTTTAACACTCAGTTAGCCACTACATCAGCTCTGACTGTACCCCCATCACTTTTGTTACGTTTTCTAGGACCCCAGAAGACCTTTAACACTCAGTTAGCCACTACATCAGCTCTGACTGTACCCCATCACTTTTGTTATGTATTCTAGGACCCCAGAAGGCCTCTAACACTCAGTTAGCCACTACACCAGCTCTGACTGTACCCCCATCACTTTTGCTATGCTGTCTCGGACCCCTAACGTCGTCTATTAATCTTCCCCGTTCTCGGGAATGAGGAAATTTTTGCGGACGCTTTACCCGCAAACTGCTTGACGCAGCAACACAAAGGGTAGCGGTGTCACGTGACACGCAGTAAATACCTCCACGACAAATAAAATTAAGTTTGGAGGAAACGGACTGAGATTTGATTTTCTAGGTGACGACGACGGCGATCATATAAAAAGGGTCGCTGCAGGATTCCTGGGGCGCAATGAGGTCTGAAAACGCCTCCTCCCCTTTGCTTTACGTCGTCATGTACCCAGTTAATGACAATTATTACTTGAGCAATCGTTCCACCCCATTCAACCCCCTCTAACACATTTGCATGGTTCGAGGGTGCAAATAATTGAAAATCGTTCATGTGTTGTATTAGATTCAGGGGAGCATATGTTGTACGGTAATAGGCTCGCTAGCTGGCCGGGTACCGACGCGATTTATCGGCGTCACAGTTTTTTTACTTGCTCATTGAGTGGAGGATAACTCTGCACGCTAACGCGACCAGCACTTCAAAGAACTCACTGTCACAATAAACACCCCACAACTTCCAGGAACACGTCTTGTACTGGCCCGAGTGTTTATTCCAGCGCTTCCGGACGAGGGGTTCGGTTCCCGGTGCACTTTACAACAACAGTTACCAATCCACCTACATGAACTTCTGGCGGTCTTAAAACACAATAACAGATTATAAAATTTCTAAGTTCCACATGCAGTTTTTCTTCGTTGTGATAAACAAGTTTTTGCTATCCAAATTCCAAAATCAAGTAATAGCTTGAAACATTCCAGCTTTTCAATCTACAAATTCACAAAAGTTTTTATATCCGCCCTTAAATATTGCAGAATAATCCTTCCTTTCTATACTCTCCAAAACATCATTTTTCTAATTTAACAATTTATTAGCAAAAATTAAGGCTGTAATTTGTTTTGACATAACGAGATAAATATTTGTTTCTTCTTTCTGAAACCGCTCTTCTTGTTTCGGTTTGGTAACTGATATTTCTGTACTTTTTACACATATACGCTATACACATAAACACTTATGCCGAAGGCGGGATTCGATCCCGCGAACCTCTACGTGGCGGATCGCTAGAGGCGTACACTTTAGTGAGCACGGTTACGAGGGTCCACTACAACTAGACTATACAATAATACTCTTGATGAACGATAATGTATTTAGTTTAAACATAAACTCTAACCAAAGTTAAGTTCGCCAAATGTTTATAACGTCTTTTAGTATAGAGTGTCGCAGACACAACTGCACAGTAACAGAAAGGAGGGTTTACAAATCCTATTGTAGTGTCTAAAGCTCGGGTCAGGGATTACAGTACAAATCCGCTTAAAATGAGAAAGCAATAGTTGGGGAGCAAACCTCTTTGTTGTTTACATTGTGTAAATATTCAATTACATCCTCTACTGCATTAATACTGTAATGTATATCCTCGATGTACTCAGAAGTTCTCTTTATTCTGAATGACTTTTGTATAACTGATAAACTGTAAGAGATAGACAAAATATTACTACACAACAAATGCATATCTTGAATTTTCTGTGAATGTACTCAGAGGTTCTCTTTATTCTGAATGACTTTTGTATAACTGATGAACTGTAAGAGATAGACAAAATATTACTACACAACAAATGTATATCTTGAATTTTCTGTGAATGTACTCAGAGGTTCTCTTTATTCTGAATGACTTTTGTATAACTGATAAACTGTAAGAGATAGACAAAATATTACTACACAGCAAATACATATCTTGAGTTTTCTGTGAATGTACTCAGAAGTTCTATTCACTCTGAATGACTGTTGTATAACTGATAAACTGTAAGAGATAGACAAAATATTACTACATAACAAATGTATATCTTGAATTTTCTGTGAATGTACTCAGAAGTTCTCTTTATTCTGAATGACTTTTGTATAACTGATAAACTGTAAGAGATAGACAAAATATTACTACACAACAAATGTATATCTTGAATTTTCTGTGACTGTACTCAGAAGTTCTCTTTATTCTGAATGACTTTTGTATAACTGATAAACTGTAAGAGATAGACAAAATATTACTACACAACAAATGTATATCTTGAATTTTCTGTGAATGTACTCAGAGGTTCTCGTTATTCTGAATGACTTTTGTATAACTGATAAACTGTAAGAGATAGACAAAGTATTACTACACAACAAATGTATATCTTGAATTTTCTGTGAATGTACTCAGAAGTTCTATTCAATCTGAATGACTTTTGTATAACTGATAAACTATAAGAGATAGACAAAATATTACTACATAACAAATGTATATCTTGAATTTTCTGTGAATGTACTCAGAGGTTCTCTTTATTCTGAATGACTTTTGTATAATTGATGAACTGTAAGAGATAGACAAAATATTACTACACAGCAAATACATATCTTGAGTTTTCTGTGAATGAACTCAGAAGTTCTATTCACTCTGAATGACTGTTGTATAACTGATAAACTGTAAGACATAGACAAAATATTACTACATAACAAATGTATATCTTGAATTTTCTGTGAATGTACTCAGAAGTTCTCTTTATTCTGAATGACTTTTGTATAACTGATAAACTGTAAGAGATAGACAAAATATTACTACACAACAAATGTATATCTTGAATTTTCTGTGAATGTACTCAGAAGTTCTCTTTATTCTGAATGACTTTTGTATAACTGATAAACTGTAAGAGATAGACAAAATATTACTACACAACAAATGTATATCTTGAATTTTCTGTGAATGTACTCAGAGGTTCTCGTTATTCTGAATGACTTTTGTATAACTGATAAACTGTAAGAGATAGACAAAATATTACTACACAACAAATGTATATCTTGAATTTTCTGTGAATGTACTCAGAAGTTCTATTCAATCTGAATGACTTTTGTATAACTGATAAACTATAAGAGATAGACAAAATATTACTACATAACAAATGTATATCTTGAATTTTCTGTGAATGTACACAGAGGTTCTCTTTATTCTGAATGACTTTTGTATAACTGATGAACTGTAAGAGATAGACAAAATATTACTACACAGCAAATACATATCTTGAGTTTTCTGTGAATGTACTCAGAAGTTCTATTCACTCTGAATGACTGTTGTATAACTGATAAACTGTAAGAGATAGACAAAATATTACTACACAACAAATGTATATCTTGAATTTTCTGTGAATGTACTCAGAAGTTCTCTTTATTCTGAATGACTTTTGTATAACTGATAAACTGTAAGAGATAGACAAAATATTACTACACAACAAATGTATATCTTGAATTTTCTGTGAATGTACTCAGAAGTTCTCTTTATTCTGAATGACTTTTGTATAACTGATAAACTCTAAGAGATAGACAAAATATTACTGCATAACGAATGTATATCTTGAATTTTCTGTGAATGTCCTCAGAAGTTCTCTTTATTCTGAATGACTTTTGTATAACTGATAAACTTAAGAGATAGACAAAATATTACTACATAACAAATGTATATCTTGAATTTTCTGTGAATGTACTCAGAAGTTCTCTTTATGGTGAATGACTTTTGTGTAAGTGATAAACTGTAAGAGGAACAAAACTGTCGCGACACACACAAAAGAGGAAATTTTGTTGGAAAATACTACTTTTTCAAGTCAGTTTTGGACCAAATATATGAGTTTTGTTTTCGTTAATAAAATACTCTGCACTTCTGTCGCTGTTTAAAAATTGTGTATGTTTCAACGCTCTGAAGGTTTTAGTAGTTAAACATTGAAGACCACAGAATTTAAACCACCATTAAATTTTATTTCCAATTTCTTCTCAAAACGGCATTTCCTTTTTATAAGAAGACGCTGCGTTGTAACTTTGGTCAGGTTGTTATGAAATTTGGAATAGAAACTCCTTAGCATCTCCATTTTATAATTTTGTCCAGGTTTTTTTTGAGCACTTGAAGGTTTTTAGAAAGTGAAACTTTCAAATATAAGGAGCTTCCTGTAATTTTACCGTTATTGCTCTAGACCAAAATTTATTTGCAAATGTGCTAAGAACACGGCTGTCAAATGTTGTATGTGAAAAATGAAAACTGCTCCGCAATTTTATGTCGTTCTATAATTCTCTTAATTAAACAATTAGTTAAGTGGCAGCTATTTGCATGATTAGCGTCAAATTCTGTACACACTGCTATAAATATGCGGATCATGGAAAGTTTTAATATAAAACAATTGAGTATGACTGTTCGCATGCAAGTCTGCGTGTTTGAAATGTATCGAGTTTATTAATCCCCTCACAGCTTCCCTCTTTATCCTGTTCGCCTTATTATCTTGTTGTAGATCCAGTTTCACTGCTAATGGTCCAGCTCAAATTAAATCACTTCGTTATTTGCCGCTAATGTGTACACTTTTATAAACAAAGTCTTATGGCTTAAACGGACCACTCCCGTTCTTTCTGAGGGACAACGTCTATTAAAAGTTTCACAGATTACTAACAAATCACGTGACTTCTGCTCTTACAAATGCGTTTGGTGTATCTATTCATTATTAATCGAGGTAAATAATTGTTGCTGGAATACTGTACGCCCAAGCGATTGTCAGATGTTATAAGGTGCTACATCTAAAGTGAAAACAAATTACATATCTAATTAAATTGTTCATACTGAGTCTAACAGTTTTGTTTCTGTTTATTAATAACGTTTGGTTTCTAGCAATTCTTTTTTCATCTTTTTCCATTGTTAAAATGTTCACCCAATTGCAAATATTTACAAATCCGTTGCTGAAAAGTACGTGAAAGGAAACGACCATAACTTTCTTAAAATAATACTTCAATTTTGAGACATAAATTAATAACTTTTGAAAAATTGGGAAATTTTGAAGAGCAAAAGATGAATAATTTCTTAATAATATAATGAAATAGCTTTCATTAAATTTCCCTCAACCAGAACTTATACTCGTATTTTTTGAAGGAATTTCCTAGATTCCGTGAAATATTTGTATTACATTGAATTTATACAGTCAAAAAGTAAAGTTTAAGTATCTACACAAGTTAGGAACTGAAAACCAAAACATTCTTTTAGAATGTTCAATAGTTGAAATTTCATTCTGAGAAATCAAAAGAAAGTACGTACTCACATTTGAGAGCATTATAAATATTTGACTGTAGAAACTACTAAGGAAGAATATCCGGGAAATTTCGTGCTTAAGCTTTATTTGCGAATGTTCGTTACTTTGGCAACGAAAACGACAGAAATGCTTGAAAAAGATTATTTGTAGCTATTCAAAAGTTAGCTTTAAAATTATTCATTCCACTTATTGTAAAATTTTATGTAGTTTAGGTTAAAGAGCATTAATATAATCATTTATTTTAAAAAAACTCGAAAATACGAAAAAAATGATGATGTTCTATGTTCAATATCTTTTCTTTTCTTATTTTTTAAGAAAACGTTATTAACATTTGGCTTTGGGTGTTAATAGAGAGATTGCTTCCCTTTCTATATTGATATTGGCACTTTAACAGAAACTGAGTTCTTCTCGGGAAACAAGCGAGGTGAAAAGACCATCTCTCCCATCATCAGGATATTCTAATAAATGTTATAACCACAAATGTGTAACTGGATATAACACAAATAGAAACAAAGACAAAACACTATCAATACTTGCATCACTGAACAAAACACTGTTTACAGTAAATTAAATGCCAGGTCAGTAGATGGCGTGAGTATAGACAATTAATTGTGTCAAAGAAACGTATTTACTTAGTTTAATGGTCAAGCTGTATAGATGTGTGCTTCTTAAGTAAACGGATTTCTATTTTTAAGGCCGGTTACCAAGAGGAGCTGAAGTGAAATCCAGAATCACGACTAAGCGTGCCCTCTTGGAGGAAACTGCCAAAGCCTCCTTAACTCTCCGCTCCCAGTAACTGTTGTGTCGTCTTCCGAAAGTTGGCTCTATGCTGTGTCAGCCCAGACTTCTCAGGTTACACTAAACGAATGCTCCGTTCGTGTTCGTTTATTCTGGAAGCGATGATCCTTCCGGTCTGTCCTGACCTGGCATTTAATTTACTGAAAACAGTCTTTTGTTCAGTGATGCTAGTATTGATAGTGTTTTGTCTTTATTTATATTTGTATTGGGTATATCTAGCAATATATTTTGTGGTTATAACATCTGCTAAAATATCCTGATGATGAGAGAGATATACCGTCCCTAAATGTCGACTTCTAATCGTCTTTTCACTTGACTTGTTTCCCGACAACATCTGGAACATATTCGTCGCCAGGAAAGCTTCAGGTCTTATCTTAGAAACTGAAATGTTTTACATGTTGAATGTGCTGTATGGCAGTTGCTGCTGGATGTATATAACTGCAAAACTTCAACAAGCTGTAGCCAATAGCAGCATCGTGAGGCAGCACGCTTCCTCTTATACCCTTACAAGATTATCAGTCGCTTAATACAAAATTAGAACGATTAAGTGGTAGGTAGGTATGTAACAGAGAAAGTCAGAAATATGTGTAGCTACATATGAAATTAAGTGCTCTTGTGTAACGCTGATTTACAACAACGACTTCTAAATTTGATATTAACAGCACCAAGATTTCCAAAACAACAACACTTTACATGGAAATTGTTTCAATTCTTTCAAAATGTTCACTATCTCAAAAACGACTATACCTACGTCTAAATATTTCTGTAACAAATGCAAATTTACTGGGAATGTCTTCATTGTCGATGACTTCTGCAAACCGTAATTTACTACACAACGAATGTAGATCTTGTTAAAGAATGTCTGTGAGAATGTTTACACGCCGTGACGTCAGAGAAAAACAAAAAGACATAAAATGGTTTTGAGCCGAAAGGATGGTCGTAATTCTCGATGATATGTAAGTCGGTGTTATGTACTAATTAAAGGGATATGAAGTTGGCACACCTGCGTCATTAAGGTACGTGAAAAATGCAGCAGTATGGCACCGACCTCTAATTAGGAAACGTATGCTGTGTGTGCCAGGTTAGAGTAAATCTCCTAGTTTGTCACCACTTACATTGGCGATCTGGCCTCGTCCCATAACCAATGTCACTCACAACTAAACCAGACCTCCATGAGCTCTCCACATATGCTTCTAACGCAGTTCATTAAAATATCTATAATAATATTGGGGAGAGAGAGAGAGAATGTGAGCGATTATATGTCATGACGGATGCTACAGTTCACAAACCACGAGCGAAATACCAAAACGATTCAGAATGTCTTGCAAGCCGTTTGGTAATTATCATCATTTAAACATTTTGACTTAAGTGCATTTCTCACTTTAAACAACCATTAACGCCTTAATATTGTGAAAATCAACTTACAAATGTATTTGGTGAAGAAGCCCACGAACTGATATACCTATAACTAAAATAATAAGAGTTAAATGATGAAGCCTGGGACTTACGATAGTAAGTCACTACAAACGGTGTATCTCGAATACGAGAGCCTCTAGTGGTCTACCGGGGAAGTACATATATGAGTCATGATGGTACGTTGCAAGGCAACTAGAATACTCAGGTAGGCCATTCCGGAGAGTCACGCTGCCATTGGCGAACGCGCATGACGTCACTGGGAATACAGTTCAACCGCGAGAGTTAAACACTAGCCCCTCAGTATGTGTTATTTAAGCTCTGCTACGTGTAAAATCGGAAGAAATAAACATCCACTTGTGTATTATAATGAAGGTTCTTTCTAGCAGTTGTATTGAGAGTTTAAAACATGTTACTATTCATATGTACTTACGCAGTGTAGCTCAAGAAAATGACGAAGCAACCCATTGAAGATTTTTCTTTGCTGCAAGTTTCCTGATCATTTCTGACTTCGCTCTTTTGTTTAAGTGCCTAATTCTAATGAAGGTTCTTGTCCTCACATTAAGAGAGATCACTTTGTGATGAATTTCGGGAAACTTGGAACTTATTATAGAAATTCAGTTTTGCATCACTCCATTACACTTCGCAGCACTTTGTCCATGGAAGCTACAAAATATTACTTCTGTACCTTGTTCTGCCGTTTCAAAACACTGTTTTCTTTCTTCAGGGCTTGCATCCGAGTCTTTAGTCTAATTATTTCCTCTTCAGCAACAACAGAGTGGTCAGGAGCTACCTCCGTGCTGGTTGACGGGTCCAATTTTGTTTTATTTTGGGGAGATAAACATACTATAGTAGCCAGCGCCCTCTTTCTCACAGTCCTAACTTCGCACCGGCGATCTCTTGCTGATATTGCCTATTAATAAAAACAGTTTTTTTATTATTATTATTATTATTATTATTATTATTATTATTATTATTATTATTATTATTATTATTATTATTATTATTATTATTATTATTATTATTATTATTATTATTATTATTATTATTATTATTATTATTATTATTATTATTATTATTATTATTATTATTATTATTATTATTATTATTATTATTATTATTATTATTATTATTATTATTATTATTATTATTATTATTATTATTATTATTATTATTATTATTATTATTATTATTATTATTATTATTATTATTATTATTATTATTATTATTATTATTATTATTATTATTATTATTATTATTATTATTATTATTATTATTATTATTATTATTATTATTATTATTATTATTATTATTATTATTATTATTATTATTATTATTATTATTATTATTATTATTATTATTATTATTATTATTATTATTATTATTATTATTATTATTATTATTATTATTATTATTATTATTATTATTATTATTATTATTATTATTATTATTATTATTATTATTATTATTATTATTATTATTATTATTATTATTATTATTATTATTATTATTATTATTATTATTATTATTATTATTATTATTATTATTATTATTATTATTATTATTATTATTATTATTATTATTATTATTATTATTATTATTATTATTATTATTATTATTATTATTATTATTATTATTATTATTATTATTATTATTATTATTATTATTATTATTATTATTATTATTATTATTATTATTATTATTCCACGCATCAAACTTTTCTTATAAAAAAGGAGCGAATAAACTCAGTGTACACATATAAACAAATACATAAATGGAATGTGTATCTGATAATTACCTGCAAATTGGTTTTGCTGGTACTTGCTACTAGCGCCTCAAATACATCCCATGCCAATTAGGAATTTTCTATGACGGTACAGTTCATAGTTTTCGGGCAGGAAGTGATCGGAACAAATCCTTGCATTATTCACATTAACCGGATCAGCCCTTTTACAGCGTAAAACCCACTTGCGCTGTAGTTCTCTATTTTAGGCAAACAATGGAAAATCACATTCGTAGTTTTATACGAAGCTTGTTTGCTTTCAGCAACAGCGCAATGGTTTTCATAATGTTACGGCAAAAAACACAGTCAATAACTACAATAGCTCATAAGCAACTGCATCTCGTTTATTTCATCAGAAGGATTGTGGAATTTGCATGCATCAGCGCCTTATCTTATCTTATAATGTGCAATCATAATGTTGCATTACGCACATTTACGTGTAAGCGCTCTTGCTTTGTATTCTCAGTGACGTCACGCCCCTCAGTCAGCAGTGACAGTGTTTTGCGCGGGAAGGCGGGAATGGCCTGCCCTGGGTACGTTGGTCATAATGCTTAGGATCGACTGGACGGAAAATAGAAGATCCGTGGTTCAAATCCCGGCCGTGGCATTGAATTTTTCATGCTGACTATCAAAAACCTTAGCCTATATATGGCTAGTGTGAAGAAATAATACATTTCCAACAATCAACTAAAACAGTAAAGTAATACTATATCCTGTTCGACTGTATAAACATTTCCACTGTCGCAATCGCATTATTTTTTTAGATCTTTATCACAAACTATGTTTGTATTTCATCTTCAAATGTTTCATTAGAAATCACGGCAGTGTTTTGTTTCTACAGCCATGTTTAATATCACGTGAATGTTTTGTGAACAAACACACTTTAGTGTGATATTTTATGCATATCACATTTTTGCGTGCGGCTTAACGACCCCCCAGCGAGACAGAACGACATTCAGAATCATGTTACAGCATTTCATAACATTAAACAGAGTTTATCACCGCTCTTTTGTCTCTTTTCGTGTTTCGAATTTACACAAAAGTTTTATTGTGTGCTCTATAAAGTGTGAAGAATTTACCAAAATAAATGACAAGGGCATATATAGAAATGTTATTGGATACAATGTCTACACAAGCAAAGAAATGTCAGGTGTTGTCTCTTGTGCAATAATAATTTCTGTGTACCTAGTAAGATTACAGTTTATGTTATACAAAAGTCATCCGGAATGAAGAGCAATTCATCCTGCAAGCTTTCACGCATATCAATGGAAGCATTGAAAAATATACTTTGAATAGTTTCTGAGTCATATCTATTTAAGGGATAATAGCCCCCATGTTGAAGTAGTACTGCTGTGCCAGGATAATGTTACGAAACATTGTAAGCCGCCATTTTACAAATTGAAAATACGTGTTTATATTTTATGTTCTGACGTATGTACTGAATAGTTACGGTTTAAGACTAGACAGTTATAATGTTTATATTCGAAATATATCTATATATAAGTTAAAGATGTGGATTTTTATAAAAAAAAATTACACAAGACACTGAGCATGAGTGTTTTTAAAATCATTATTTTAACTGGTTAGTTGAAAAACCGCTTTATTATATCAATTATTTTAAATGTCGCAGTATAATTGATTAATAATTAGATTATACATATATTTTAATTCTGAAAATATATTTCTGTATGTATATGATCTTGGACAAATAAATTGAAATTAAGAACATTGCCAAAAAATTGAGGTTATACATTTTATTAACAATAAAATAACTTAAACATATGCTCTGCTAATTAGAACAGTTGGAACATTTCGGATAAAATGAACATTCAGAAAGTGGACTATTTTACTATTTTAGCGACTTCTCATCTTTTATATAAATTGTTTTTCAGGAACTATATTTGTGTTTTTTCTACAAGTCTTTTTTTTACGGTGAACTAATTGTTGGGTAGCTAGTAGAGAAGGAATTAATTAAGTGAGGAATGTTTCTGGCAGCAAGGACGAGTTGTGTTTACTGCATTTCCATAATGTGTCCAACCTTCCTTTTTATCAATGGAACAGAGACGGCCATTTGAACACTACAGAAATATCAAATATAATAAACTCCAATATAATCTTAATAAAATGTATAATACATAACTTATTATCGTCTTGGGTTACTATTATGTAATACTACGTTTTACGCACAAACACTGACGTTGTTAGTCGACTGTTTTCAGCTCAGTTTGTGTTGGCAATTACAAAACAATAGAACATCCTATTAATATAGAAACCTTAGAGTAAGTAATAAACGGAACTATTTCCTTGCGTAAACAAATACTTGATTATAGTTGATGGTATATTTTACTTTGTTGATTAAATATTAGTTTAATTACTAGGTAAAAGAATGCAATTGCTTATGTTGAGTCTGCCTTCGCCAACAATGGCTCACAACTCAAAATATGTTAGTTGCAATACATACCTCACGCGAAAACCTTCCAGAACTCTCTCTCTCTCTCTCTCTCTCTCTCTCTCTCTCTCTCTCTCTCTCTCTCTCTCTCTCTCTCTCTCTCTCTCTCTCTCTCTCTCTCTCTCTCTCTCTCTCTCTCTCTCTCTCTCTCTCCTCTCTCTCCCTCTCTCTGAAATAATTTAGAAAATCATATTGAAACATTTGACTATCACTTAAAGTCTACTGTATTCCTTAAACCTACAATAAGATAACGTTCATCTTGAAGTAGATAGAGCCATAAGTGTGTGTACAAGAGTAGAGAAAGTCATGTATACATCACATAACGACCAAAACATTTGACTATCACTTAAAGTCTACTGTATTCCCTTGTAACTACAATAAGATAATGTTTATCCTGAAGTAGATAGAACAATGTGTTTGTACAACAGTAGAGAAACTCATGTATAAAATGCATAACGACCAAAACATTTGACCATTACTTAAAGTCTACTGTATTCCCCTGTAACCAGAATAAGATGTTTATCTTGAAGTAGATAGAGCAATAAGTGTTTGTACAAGAGTAGAGAAAGTCATGTATACATCACATAACGACCAAAACATTTGATTATCACTTAAAGTCTACTGTACTCCTTGTACCTGTAATAAGATAATGTTTATCTTGAAGTAGATAGAGTAATAAGAATTTGTACAAGAGTAGAGAAAGTCATGTATACATCACATAACGACCAAAACATTTGACTGTCACTTAAAGTCTGCTGTATTCCCTTGTAACTACAATAAGATAATGTTTATCTTGAAGTAGATAGAGCAATAAGTGTTTGTACAAGAGTAGGGAAATTCATGTATACATCACATAACGACCAAATAATTTGACTATCACTTAAAGTCTACTGTATTCCCTTGTAACTACAATAAGATAATGTTTATCTTGAAGTAGAGAGAGTAATAAGAATTTGTACAAGAGTAGAGAAAGTCATGTATACATCACATAACGACCAAAGCATTTGACTATCACTTAAAGTCTGCTGTATTCCCTTGTAACTACAATAAGATAATGTTTATCTTGAAGTAGATAGAGCAATAAGTGTTTGTACAAGAGTAGAGAAACTCATGTATACATCACATAACAACCAAAACAATTGACTATCACTTAGTCTACTGTATTCCTTGTACCTACAATAAGATAATGTTTATCTTGAATTAGATAGAGCAATAAGTGTTTGTACAAGAGTAGAGAAAGTCATGTATACATCACATAACGACCAAAACATTTGACTATCACTTAAAGTCTACTGTATTCCCTTGTAACTGCCATAAGATAATGTTTATCTTGAAGTAGATAGAGCAATAAGTGTTTGTACAAGAGTAGAGAAAGTCATGTATACATCACATAACGACCAAAACATTTGACTATCACTTAAAGTCTACTGTATTCCCTTGTAACTACAACAAGATAATGTTTATCTTGAAGTAGATAGAGCAATAAGTGTTTTTACAAGAGTAGAGAAAGTCATGTATACATCACATAACGACCAAAACATTTGACTATCACTTAAAGTCTACTGTATTCCCTTGTAACTACAGAGATAATGTTTATCTTAAAATGAAATAATGTTTGTAAAGCTAGATTGTACAAGCGTAGGTAAATGGCAATTCTTAGTTCTGCTGTTGACAGAGTTAAGCCCTTTCTGGAAATGTGGTTAAAAATTAAGGGCACTTAGAAAGCTTTAGTTTTTTCTCGATATTAAATTTTTGGTTGGAATACAACTGTTCTTTATTTGTGTAAGCACACAGTAAAATCAAAATTAGCGTAGTATTTCTTTTGGCCAGGATACTATGTTGTAGCACAAAGTGACCAGGTCAACAAACCTGCTTATGAAATGTAATAACATGCAATTAGCCAAGCAGCAGGAAGCCTGTAGTACATGTGTCACCTGTTATTCTTCTTACTCTTCAATTTTCTCTTAAAGGTGGCATTTCATTTGCTTTTCTTGAGAGATATCATCAGCGTAATTGTAGCCTTCAATTGCTGTTAACGAGTGTGAACAAAGAATTAATTACATTCATAAACATCTGCCTTACAAACAAAGGAACATCAACTGAATCCACTGATTCCCTTTAAGGATACAACAAATGTGTAGTTTGGTTAACTCGGATTGTCTTTGTTAGCTCATAATGCAAGAGGTGACCTATAACATTGTTTAAAAATCTTAATGTTTTTGTTTATACAAAGTAAATCAGTTTAATCTGCACATATCGTTGTGTAAACAGAGCTGCACGTTTCAGGTTGGTAATGTCCGAAGATGGATATCCTGTTACCATTTGCAACACTATCAACACTTTGTGTTACTTATTTTTGAATATATAACTGTTAGGCTTCTGAACTTTTTGCAAACTTCACATAAACCTGGAGTAGAAGCGTAAACAAGTCACGTGATTTGTTTCTTTGTAAATATATTACAGTTTGACATTTTCTGCTTTGAATGATCAGTTTCCTTTGAAACTAAATATAAATATATTAGGAAAATATTATTAGAAATTGTAAGAGCTATTTTCGATAATGTTCGCATGTAAAGAGGTTTGGTTGAGCTGATGACACGCTCGCGTACCTCTTTCTTCAAATTCTTTCTTTTTTGTATTCAAAGATTTCCAAAACATTTATTTCTGATGATATTGAGTATAATGATGTGCGCCTTCACCTCACATTACGTAATGCAAAGGCCAGGCAGCCACTTACAAATAATAATAGGTGATATTATTTCTAATATCTGACGTCACAGCCGCAACAGTTCGTGGGCCATCAACACGAGGTCTTCCCATAACCAGGTGCATTCCTGCGTCTGCGCACAAACCTTCACGGTGAATATCTCACATAGCTTTTCTGACAGTTTCAGCTCCATCTCTCTCTCACTCTACCAATTAATAAATTTGAAATGTGGACTTTATTATCCTATGGCAAAACTCATGATGAAGTTTTTAAAAAAGCGATTTTGTTTAAATGATTATAACGTACAAGCCATGATTAACTAACCTTAAGTGTAATGAAGTGTCATTTGAAATTTCTAGTTTTCTTTAAGTTTTATATAGTTTTACAACGTCACAACTTATAAATCGTTCCATTATGTGACAGATTTAGTTGCTTGTTAACTGGATGAAAACTGTTAAGTGGGCAACATTTTGAAAACTGAAATAGGCACAAAAAATTGTTTTCATAAACCTTAAAGTGATTCTGGTCGGATTAGTCTTACACGTATTATATAGAAATAGTAAAGAAATATTTTGAATTGATGGTCCGTATTTATTTTCAGTCACATCAATTTTTGCGATACACCGTGACATTCACTTAAGATTAGGAAATTAGGGTGCAACATCTGTCCACAAATTGACAGACAGTGTCACACGGTCACTTAGGATGAGCTATCAACAATAACATATCCAAAATAGTGTGGGATACAAACCTATATGGCCCTTTACCTCACTAATATTAAAATAAAAGCGTTAAGTGAGTTGGGAAGAAGACGTAAAGCCATTTATTGAAAAAAATACTATAGATATTTCCATACAAAGAACATACACAGTACGATCCATATAAACCTGAACCACTTTAATAGGCTATAACTTTTAAATCAATAATAGGACACACGTGCAACTTTGAGAGAATATAATACACAATTGGGAGATTATACTACACTATTTACATCTCAGAGAAAATGTTGGAAGTGTCCTCCACCAGCATCTATACATGTTAGACACTGAAGTTTATATAGGTATGTTCAAGACATTTGTGGAGCAGCTGGATGATATCGAATTGAGAGAAGGTTATTTCCAGCAAGATGGAGCAACGTGCCATACATCTAATGACACCATGGAACTTGTAACCAGTTTCTTTGATAATCGAATAATCTGAAAAGGTCTATGGATTCCCAGATCTCCTGAACTAACCTCGCCGGATTTTTTCTTGTGGGGGTATCTAAAAAGAGAGTGTACAAGAATAGGTCACGGACAATTGAAGTTCTTAAGGAATCCATTCGAACCGAAATAAGTAACATTGACGAGGATACTCTCCGTAAAACTTGAGAGAATATGGTGAGACGAGTACAAACTTGTATAGATGCTGGTGGAGGACACTTGCAACATTTTCTCTGAGATGTAAATAGTGTAATGTAATCTCCCAATTGTGTATTATATTCTCTCAAAGTTGTACGTGTGTCCTATTATTGGTTCAAAATGTTATGGTCTGTTTAATTAGTTCAGGTTTATAAGGATCGTACTATAAAGACCAATTTGATAAAGGCTAACAAATGTGGTAAAAGTGACGCCTTACAAATTACGTTTAACATTATTTAAAAGTCGTGGAGTGTGGTCGTGATATTGTAAAATATTTGTCGTTAAGTGAACAGAAACAGTTGCTGAGGCAATAAGTGACTGGAATGCGGACTTTATTGGAAAGTTTACGTCTGTGTAATGGAATTAAAGTAGCAGACGAAAGTCGGGCAGTAATTTGTATAAAATATGAAGAAGTCTCTCTTTCGCTGTAATGAGAAGGCGACAGGTGGATAACTACGTGACTGGATATGAGCCAAACAAGCCCGCCATCATTAGTGACCGAAATATTTAACAGCAACTATATCGTCTTACAAGCTTTACTGACATCTTACTACCATTCCGACCTCGATATTACGTACCTAGCACTCTGGACAGTCCCTAGTTATCGAGGTTGTGTTGTCAAACCTGGCGGGGGGCGATGTGACGTAAAGTAACCTCAAGTCTTACAAGCTTTACTGACATCTTACTACCATTCCGACCTCGATATTACGTACCTAGCGCTCTGGACAGTCTCTAGTTGTAGAGGTTGTGTTGTCAAACCTGGCGGTGGGCGATGTGTCGTAAAGTAACCTCAAGTCTTACAAGCTTTACTGACATCTTACTACCATTCCGACCTCGATATTACGTACCTAGCGCTCTGGACAGTCTCTAGTTGTAGAGGTTGTGTTGTCAAACCTGGCGGGGGGCGATGTGACGTAAAGTAACCTCAAGTCTTACAAGCTTTACTGACATCTTACTATCATTCCGACCTCGATATTACGTACCTAGCACTCTGGGCAGTCTCTAGTTGTAGAGGTTGTGTTGTCAAACCTGGCGGGGGGCGATGTGACGTAAAGTAACCTCAAGTCTTACAAGCTTTACTGACATCTTACTACCATTCCGACCTCGATATTACGTACCTAGCACTCTGGGCAGTGTCTAGTTGTAGAGGTTGTGTTGTCAAACCTGGCGGGGTGTGATGTGTCGTAAAGTAACCTCAAGTCTTACAAGCTTTACTGACATCTTACTACCATTCCGACCTCGATATTACGTACCTAGCACTCTGGACAGTCCCTAGTTATAGAGGTTGTGTTGTCAAACCTGGCGGGGGGCGATGTGACGTAAAGTAACCTCAAGTCTTACAAGCTTTACTGACATCTTACTATCATTCCGACCTCGATATTACGTACCTAGCACTCTGGGCAGTCTCTAGTTGTAGAGGTTGTGTTGTCAAACCTGGCGGGGGGCGATGTGAAGTAAAGTAACCTCAAGTCTTACAAGCTTTACTGACATCTTACTATCATTCCGACCTCGATATTACGTACCTAGCACTCTGGACAGTCTCTAGTTCTAGAGGTTGTGTTGTCAAACCTGGCGGGGGGCGATGTGACGTAAAGTAACCTCAAGTCTTACAAGCTTTACTGACATCTTACTATCATGCCGACCTCGATATTACGTACCTAGCACTCTGGGCAGTGTCTAGTTGTAGAGGTTGTGTTGTCAAACCTGGCGGGGGGCGATCTGTCGTAAAGTAACCTCAAGTCTTACAAGCTTTACTGAAATCTTGCTATCATTCCGACCTCGATATTACGTACCTAGCGCTCTGGACAGTCTCTAGTTATAGAGGTTGTGTTGTCAAACCTGGCGGAGGGCGATGTGTCGTAAAGTAACCTCAAGTCTTACAAGCTTTACTGACATCTTACTATCATTCCGACCTCGATATTACGTACCTAGCACTCTGGGCAGTCTCTAGTTGTAGAGGTTGTGTTGTCAAACCTGGCGGAGGGCGATGTGTCGTAAAGTAACCTCAAGTCTTACAAGCTTTACTGACATCTTACTACCATTCCGACCCCGATATTACGTACCTAGCGCTCTGGGCAGTGTCTAGTTCTAGAGGTTGTGTTGTCAAACCTGGCGGAGGGCGATGTGTCGTAAAGTAACCTCAAGTCTTACAAGCTTTACTGACATCTTACTATCATTCCGACCTCGATATTACGTACCTAGCACTCTGGGCAGTCTCTAGTTGTAGAGGTTGTGTTGTCAAACCTGGCAGAGGGCGATGTGTCGTAAAGTAACCTCAAGTCTTACAACCTTTACTGACATCTTACTATCATTCCGACCTCGATATTACGTACCTAGCACTCTGGACAGTCTCTAGTTATAGAGGTTGTGTTGTCAAACCTGGCGGAGGGCGATGTGTCGTAAAGTAACCTCAAGTCTTACAAGCTTTACTGACATCTTACTACCATTCCGACCTCGATATTACGTACCTAGCGCTCTGGGCAGTCTCTAGTTGTAGAGGTTGTGTTGTCAAACCTGGTGGAGGGCGATGTGTCGTAAAGTAACCTCAAGTCTTACAAGCTTTACTGACATCTTGCTATCATTCCAACCTCGATATTACGTACCTAGCGCTCTGGGCAGTCTCTAGTTGTAGAGGTTGTGTTGTCAAACCTGGCGGAGGGCGATGTGTCGTAAAGTAACCTCAAGTCTTACAAGCTTTACTGACATCTTGCTATCATTCCGACCTCGATATTACGTACCTCGCGCTCTGGGCAGTCTCTAGTTGTAGAGGTTGTGTTGTCAAACCTGGCGGAGGGCCTTGTGTCGTAAAGTAACCTGAAGTCTTACAAGCTTTACTGACATCTTACTACCATTCCGACCTCGATATTACGTACCTAGCACTCTGGACAGTCTCTAGTTGTAGAGGTTGTGTTGTCAAACCTGGCGGGGGGCGATGTGTCGTAAAGTAACCTCAAGTCTTACAAGCTTTACTGACATCTTGCTATCATTCCGACCTCGATATTACGTACCTAGCACTCTGGACAGTCTCTAGTTATAGAGGTTGTGTTGTCAAACCAGGCGGGGGGCGATGTGTCGTAAAGTAACCTCAAGTCTTACAAGCTTTACTGACATCTTACTATCATTCCGACCTCGATATTACGTACCTAGCGCTCTGGGCAACCCCTAGTTGTAGAAGTTGTGTTGTCAAACCTGGCGGGGTGTGATGTGTCGTAAAGTAACCTGAAGTCTTACAAGCTTTACTGACATCTTACTATCATTCCGACCTCGATATTACGTACCTAGCGCTCTGGGCAACCCCTAGTTGTAGAAGTTGTGTTGTCAAACCTGGCGGAGGGCGATGTGTCGTAAAGTAACCTCAAGTCTTACAAGCTTTACTGACATCTTACTACCATTCCGACCTCGATATTACGTACCTAGCACTGTGGGCAGTCCCTAGTTGTAGAGGTTGTGTTGTCAAACCTGGCGGGGTGTGATGTGTCGTAAAGTAACCTGAAGTCTTACAAGCTTTACTGACATCTTACTATCATTACGACCTCGATATTACGTACCTCGCACTCTGGGCAGTCCCTAGTTGTAGAGGTTGTGTTGTCAAACCTGGCGGGGTGTGATGTGTCGTAAAGTAACCTGAAGTCTTACAAGCTTTACTGACATCTTACTATCATTACGACCTCGATATTACGTACCTCTTACTCTGGGCAGTCCCTAGTTGTAGAGGTTGTGTTGTCAAACCTGGCGGAGGGCGATGTGTCGTAAAGTAACCTCAAGTCTTACAAGCTTTACTGACATCTTACTACCATTCCGACCTCGATATTACGTACCTAGCGCTCTGGGCAGTCTCTAGTTGTAGAGGTTGTGTTGTCAAACCTGGCGGAGGGCGATGTGTCGTAAAGTAACTTCAAGTCTTACAAGCTTTACTGACATCTTACTACCATTCCGACCTCGATATTACGTACCTAGCGCTCTGGGCAGTCTCTAGTTGTAGAGGTTGTGTTGTCAAACCTGGCGGAGGGCGATGTGTCGTAAAGTAACCTCAAGTCTTACAAGCTTTACTGACATCTTACTACCATTCCGACCTCGATATTACGTACCTAGCGCTCTGGGCAGTCTCTAGTTATAGAGATTGTGTTGTCAAACCTGGCGGAGGGCGATGTGTCGTAAAGTAACTTCAAGTCTTACAAGCTTTACTGACATCTTACTACCATTCCGACCTCGATATTACGTACCTCGCACTCTGGGCAGTCTCTAGTTGTAGAGGTTGTGTTGTCAAACCTGGCAGAGGGCGATGTGTCGTAAAGTAACCTCATGTCTTACAAGCTTTACTGACATCTTACTACCATTCCGACCCCGATATTACGTACCTAGCGCTTTGGGCAACCCCTAGTTGTAGAGGTTGTGTTGTCAAACCTGGCGGTGGGCGATGTGTCGTAAAGTAACCTCATGTCTTACAAGCTTTACTGACATCTTACTACCATTACGACCGCGATATTACGTACCTAGCGCTTTGGGCAACCCCTAGTTGTAGAGCTTGTGTTGTCAAACCTGGCGGTGGGCGATGTGTCGTAAAGTAACCTCAAGTCTTACAAGGTTTACTGACATCTTGCTAACATTACGACTTGGATATTACGTACCTAGTGCTCTGGGCAGTCCCTAGTTGTAGAGGTTGTGTTGTCAAACCTGGCGGGGGGCGATGTGACGTAAAGGAACCTCAAGTCTTACAAGCTTTACTGACATCTTACTATCATTCCGACCTATATATTACGTACCTAGCGCTTTGGGCAACCCCTAGTTGTAGAGTTTGTGTTGTCAAACCTGGCGGAGGGCGATGTGTCGTAAAGTAACCTCAAGTCTTACAAGCTTTACTGACATCTTGCTACCATTCCGACCTCGATATTACGTACCTAGCGCTTTGGGCAACCCCTAGTTGTAGAGGTTGTGTTGTCAAACCTGGCGGAGGGCGATGTGTCGTAAAGTAACCTCAAGTCTTACAAGCTTTACTGACATCTTGCTATCATTACGACCTCGATATTACGTACCTAGCACTCTGGGCAGTCTCTAGTTATAGAGGTTGTGTTGTCAAACCTGGCGGAGGGCGATGTGTCGTAAAGTAACCCCAAGTCTTACAAGCTTTACTGACATCTTGCTATCATTCCGACCTCGATATTACGTACCTAGCACTCTGGGCAGTCCCTAGTTGTAGAGGTTGTGTTGTCAAACCTGGCGGGGGGCGATGTGTCGTAAAGTAGCCTCAAATCTTACAAGCTTTACTGACATCTTACTATCATTTCGACCCCGATATTACGTACCTAGCGCTTTGGGCAACCCCTAGTTGTAGAGGTTGTGTTGTCAAACCTGGCGGGGGGCGATGTGTCGTAAACTAACCTTAAGTCTTACAAGCTTTACTGACATCTTGCTATCATTACGACCTCGATATTACGTACCTAGCGCTCTGGGCAGTCCCTAGTTATAGAGGTTGTGTTGTCAAACCTGGCGGTGGGCGATGTGTAGTAAAGTAACCTCAAGTCTTACAAGGTTTACTGACATCTTGCTATCATTACGACCTGGATATTACGTACCTAGCACTCTGGGCAGTCCCTAGTTGTAGAGGTTATCTTGTCAAACCTGGCGGGGGGCGATGTGTCGTAAAGTAGCCTCAAATCTTACAAGCTTTACTGACAGCTTACTATCATTTCGACCCCGATATTACGTACCTAGCGCTTTGGGCAACCCCTAGTTGTAGAGGTTGTGTTGTCAAACCTGGCGGGGGGCGATGTGTCGTAAACTAACCTTAAGTCTTACAAGCTTTACTGACATCTTGCTATCATTACGACCTCGATATTACGTACCTAGCACTCTGGGCAGTCCCTAGTTATAGAGGTTGTGTTGTCAAACCTGGCGGTGGGCGATGTGTCGTAAAGTAACCTCAAGTCTTACAAGCTTTACTGACATCTTACTACCATTCCGACCCCGATATTACGTACCTAGCGCTCTGGGCAGTCTCTAGTTCTAGAGGTTGTGTTGTCAAACCTGGCGGAGGGCGATGTGTCGTAAAGTAGCCTCAAGTCTTACAAGCTTTACTGACATCTTACTACCATTCCGACCTCGATATTACGTACCTAGCACTCTGGGCAGTCCCTAGTTATAGAGGTTGTGTTGTCAAACCTGGCGGAGGGCGTTGTGTCGTAAAGTAACCTCAAGTCTTACAAGCTTTATTGACATCTTACTATCATTGCGACCTCGATATTACGTACCTAGCACTCTGCGCAGTCTCTAGTTGTAGAGGTTGTGTTGTCAAAGCTGGCGGAGAGCGTTGTGACGTAAAGTAACCTCAAGTCTGATAAACAGACTTTTCACTACATTGAGACAGAAAGGAACTCAGATGTTAAAAAGATCTCCCACGCAAATACCGAACTGGTATGGTCTTATATGTTCAAATGTTTCCATTATATTGTTGTCGAAGATTATTGTTGTGTTTAACGTCCGAACGATGTCAATACGTTTGTGTAAGAAGCTCCATGTGTGTCAACAATTTATGATAGTTACAGGGAATTCAAAAGGTATCGATATATTCCTACTGATCAATTTTGTACAGGACTACGATTAGGATTGGGTTTAGTTCCATGCCAAAACGGTGGATTATTCTACCTAAGCCACAAGTAGGGCAACTCCAGGTGGAAGGACGAGGCGACAGGAGACAGAGGGCGGCCTATAGCTCCGAGACTCCCGTCAGACCTCTACGCTGACAGACACCCCCAGATAAGGGATGATATGAAGTGATAATTGAGATGAAATGAAGAGAAGGAAATTCAAGGGTTGTAATTAACCTGGTGACCCCTGGAAAATCTCCGAAAAGGCCTTTGGACCAGGTAGGTCAGCCACGGGAATTGAACTCGGGTCTACCAAATGGGGGCTACAGGCGAAATTACTTTAGCCACCCCACTCGGTTTTAAAGGACTAAGGCAAAAGCTGTTGTTGGTGTTGGAGCAACGCTAGACGAACATCTTGTTGGGTATTCGAACGACTTATATTGCTACTAGTATTATGTGAGGATCCGAGATTCTGAAATGAAAAAACCGGGACATTTTGATATTATGTTATCGTAAAATCGAAAGACCTGTTACATATACAGAGGCCGACATAAGTATTCGAATATAAACATATTTATTACTTATATTATTTTAAAGCTACGCAGAGTAAGCATACCTAAATACAACTGGTACAAAATAAACTTGAGTATTCCATTAAACATATAAACTCATAAATAGAAATTTAAACTAATTTTCACTAAAGGAGAAATAAAACATTTATTTTACATGTGGACAAAAGTATTCGAACAGAGAACAGCTAACATTTAGTTATCATCCCCTTTCTTTGAATTGCTGCTGCATTATTTCTATGTGACTGCAGAGTCCATATTTCTCCAATGTGTTTGAGCAAGTTCTTTCAGATGGTCCTTGCTTCCTCACACGCTCCTCAAGTTCCTTCCAGATATTGTCTATAGGATTTAAATCTGGAGATTGAGGCTGTGTCTTCAAAGTGTGAGGAGTGTTGTACACGATCCAAAGCCTTACAGTAAGCTTGGGATCATTGTCCTGCTGGAAGTAATAATCATGTCCTAATCTCAGTTTCTCTGCACTCCTTTTAAGATTATATTCAAGAATATTCTTGTATTCAAATTTGTCTATGATCTCATTTATGAACACCAGTTCCCCAAAGCCAGAAGAAGTTATACAGTTCCATACCATCACTCTACTGTCACTGTAGCTACCATGTTCTTAGGTTCCCATTCTGTATTTGGCAGTCTCCACACTTTAAGAGTCCGCCACTCTTGTATAAGCAGAATTTGCTCTCGTCCGACCAGAGAACCTTATCCCAGAATTATGTTGGCAAATTTTATACGCTTTTCCTTATTCACCTTATTAACACATGGTTTCTTCCTAGGAACGCGGGCATTGTACCCAGTACTATTTAAACCCGTTCAACTGTTCTGGTGTGAACCACAGTGCCAGAATATTGCTCAAGCCATCCTCTAATCTCAGATGCAGTAACTCTCGGATTCTGCTTTGCCATATTTATTATTTGCCTCCTATCTCAAGTGGTGAGTTTAGAAGGAGCGCCATTTCTAGGTTTATTTACAACAGTATTTGTCTGTTTGAAGCCTTGAACTATGCAGAACACGGTAGTTTTGCTTCTGTTAATGGTTTTGGCAATTTTAGAGAGAGATTTGTTTTGTTTGTACATATTTATCATGATATTCCTCTGTGCCACCGTTGTCCCCTTACCTTTACGTCACATATTACCTATGAGTTCACAATCGGCTCAATAACTTTAAGCACACTGTCTCGAGGCATAGCATAAACACAACTGCTATGTGGTAGTGACGCTCTGTTCGATTGGGTACGTTCGAATACTTATGTCCTCCAATAAGGGGGAGAATACAGATTCTGTAATAAATATATGCTCAGTGATATTTTAAATATTTTTTTCCGAGACAAAAGAGGTTAATGTTTACTTGTTTAACAATTCAACGCTGCCAAATAAATATATCAGTATTTATTGTACATGGAATGATACATGTCATATCATTCGAATACTTCTGTCGGCCTCTGTACAAGCAGGGTAAATAATGAATTAATACAGATATTAGCACACTACTATTAGCTGAACATGATCCATGATACCAGATTTCCCCCCAAACACAAAGTAGCAGAAATTACACTCAACTTCAGATGCACATCTAGTACTATCAATACTACTCTCCTTCAAAAATGGTAATTGCTCTTTAGGTGAATCACTGAATATACACTTTCGCTTACGCATCTTAATTTACTTCACAATTACATTAGAAACAAATTAAACCGAATAATAATTTTAATATCCACGTGTTCACGCACATAGCCAATCCACGTCGTCTGTAGAAACTAGAACTCAACTTACGCCGATAGTAAACATACGCTTCGGTACCAACATAACAATCAAATAACGAAATATTTCCCTTTTGATATGTATCTGATTATGTGAAAAAACATATTTCTCCATGCCAAGGACTTCAACTGCAATAAAATTAGAGTTATTTCGTATTTACGATGTAGAAATATTCAGTAGGTACTAATAAACCTCTTAAAAAACGTGGGACATTTGGCGTCCCGGGTAAACATTTTGGAAACCGGGTCAATTAAACAAAAAAGCTAAAATCCGGGACGTCTGGGATCCCTAAGTATATGTCATTAGAGGATAAACGTGAGTTACCGTCGATTGTTAAGCAAATGTGTGTTCATTGTAAAGTTTTTAAATAGTGGAATACGGGCAAAAGTGAAAATAATTTAACATAATGAATGAGTAGAGCCAGCCTGAAAAATTCAATGCCATAGCCGGGATTTGAATCACGGATCTTCTGGTCTCCGTCCAGCCGCTCTAAACCTTGAGCTACTATGACCAACGTGCCGACATGACATTAA
Organism: Mantis religiosa; assembly: GCA_030765055.1. NCBI lineage: Eukaryota > Metazoa > Arthropoda > Insecta > Mantodea > Mantidae > Mantis > Mantis religiosa. The sequence goes on along the minus strand of CM060951.1, from coordinate 234,131,074 downwards.
AATCTCCAACTGACTCGTGTTTTCCCGCTAAACCACTAGTAGTTCTCATAAACACATGAGACAACTACCTTAGTGGCCACTTACTATGTTGTAAGTACTTTAAGGTCCGGGCCTTATAGTAAACCACTAGGAGTTCTCATAAACACATGAGACAACTACCTTAATGACGACTTACTATGTTGTAAGTACTTTAAGGTCCGGGCTTTATAGTAAACCACTAGGAGTTCTCATAAACACATGAGACAACTACCTTAATGACGACTTACTATGCTGTAAGTACTTTAAGACCCGGGCTTTATAGTTAACCACTAGGAGTTCTCATAAACACATGAGACAACTACCTTAATGGCGACTTACTATACTGTAAGTACTTTAAGACCCGGACTTTATAGTAAACCACTAGGAGTTCTCATAAACACATGAGACAACTACCTTAATGGCGACTTACTATGCTGTAAGTACTTTAAGGCCCGGACTTTATAGTAAACCACTAGGAGTTCTCATAAACACATGAGACAACTACCTTAATGGTGACTTACTATGCTGTAAGTACTTTAAGGCCCGGGCTTTATAGTAAACCACTAGGAGTTCTCATAAACACATGAGACAACTACCTTAATGACGACTTACTATGCTGTAAGTACTTTAAGGTCCGGGCTTTACAGTAAACCACTAGGAGTTCTCATAAACACATGAGACAACTACCTTAATGGCGACTTACTATGCTGTAAGTACTTTAAGGCCCGGGCTTTATAGTAAACCACTAGGAGTTCTCATAAACAGATGAGACAACTACCTTAATGGCGACTTACTATACTGTAAGTACTTTAAGACCCGGACTTTATAGTAAACCACTAGGAGTTCTCATAAACACATGAGACAACTACCTTAATGGTGACTTACTATGCTGTAAGTACTTCAAGGTCCGGGCTTTATAGTAAACCACTAGGAGTTCTCATAAACACATGAGACAACTACCTTAATGGCGACTTACTATGCTGTAAGTACTTTAAGGCCCGGGCTTTATAGTAAACCACTAGGAGTTCTCATAAACAGATGAGACAACTACCTTAATGGCGACTTACTATACTGTAAGTACTTTAAGACCCGGACTTTATAGTAAACCACTAGGAGTTCTCATAAACACATGAGACAACTACCTTAATGACGACTTACTATGCTGTAAGTACTTTAAGGCCCGGGCTTTATAGTAAACCACTAGGAGTTCTCATAAACACATGAGACAACTACCTTAATGGCGACTTACTATGCTGTAAGTACTTTAAGGTCCGGGCTTTATAGTAAACCACTAGGAGTTCTCATAAACAGATGAGACAACTACCTTAATGGCGACTTACTATACTGTAAGTACTTTAAGACCCGGACTTTAAAGTAAACCACTAGGAGTTCTCATAAACACATGAGACAACTACCTTAATGGGACTTACTATGCTGTAAGTACTTTAAGGCCCGGGCTTTATAGTAAACCACTAGGAGTTCTCATAAACACATGAGACAACTACCTTAATGGTGACTTACTATGCTGTAAGTACTTCAAGGTCCGGGCTTTATAGTAAACCACTAGGAGTTCTCATAAACACATGAGACAACTACCTTAATGACGACTTACTATGCTGTAAGTACTTTAAGGCTCGGACTTCATAGTAAACCACTAGGAGTTCTCATAAACACACGAGACAACTACCTTAATGGCGACTTACTATGCTGTAAGTACTTTAAAGCCCGGCCTTTATAGTAAACCACTAGGAGTTCTCATAAACACATGAGACAACTACCTTAGTGGCCACTTACTATGTTGTAAGTACTTTAAGGCCCGGGCTTTATAGTAAACCACTAGTAGTTCTCATAAACACATGAGACAACTACCTTAGTGGCCACTTACTATGCTGTAAGTACTTTAAGGCCCGGCCTTTATAGTAAACCACTAGGAGTTCTCATAAACACATGAGACAACTACCTTAGTGGCCACTTACTATGTTGTAAGTACTTTAAGGTCCGGGCTTTATAGTAAACCACTAGTAGTTCTCATAAACACGTGAGACAACTACCTTAGTGGCCACTTACTATGTTGTAAGTACTTTAAGGCCCGGGCTTTATAGTAAACCACTAGGAGTTCTCATAAACACATGAGACAACTACCTTAATGGCGACTTACTATGCTGTAAGTACTTTAAGGTCCGGGATTTATAGTAAACCACTAGAAGTTATCATAAACACATGAGACAACTACCTTAATGGCGACTTACTATGCTGTAAGTACTTTAAGATCCGGGATTTATAGTAAACCACTAGTAGTTCTCATAAACACATGAGACAACTACCTTAGTGGCCACTTACTATGCTGTAAGTACTTTAAGGCCCGGGCTTTATAGTAAACCACTAGGAGTTCTCATAAACACATGAGACAACTACCTTAGTGGCCACTTACTATGTTGTAAGTACTTTAAGGTCTGGGCTTTATAGTAAACCACTAGGAGTTCTCATAAACACATGAGACAACTACCTTAATGGCGACTTACTATGCTGTAAGTACTTTAAGGTCCGGGATTTATAGTAAACCACTGGAAGTTCTCATAAACACATGAGACAACTACCTTAATGGCGACTTACTATGCTGTAAGTACTTTAAGGCCCGGGCTTTATAGTTCGGACCACTATTAGGTACAACTGAGTCGTGTTTTTTCCGATAAACCTCTAGGAGTTCTCATAAACACATGAGACAACTACCTTAGTGGCGACTTACTATGCTGTAAGTACTTTAAGGCCCGGGCTTTATAGTTCGGACCACTATTATGTACAACTGACTCGTGTTTTTCCCGGTAAACCACTAGGAGTTCTCATAAACACATGAGACAACTACCTTAATGGCGACTTACTATGCTGTAAGTACTTTAAGGCCCGGGCGTTATAGTTCGGACCACTATTAAGTACAACTGAGTCATGTTTTTCCCGGTAAACCACTAGGAGTTCTCATAAACACATGAGACAACTACCTTAATGGCGACTTACTATGCTGTAAGTACTTTAAGGCCCGGGCTTTATAGTTCGGACCACTATTAGGTACAACTGAGTCGTGTTTTTCCCGGTAAACCACTAGGAGTTCTCATAAACACATGAGACAACTACATTAATGACGACTTACTATGTTGTAAGTACTTTAAGGCCCGGGCTTTATAGTTCGGACCACTATTAGGTACAAATGACTCGTGTTTTTCCCGGTAAACCACTAGGAGTTCTCATAAACACATGAGACAACTACCTTAATGGCGACTTACTATGCTGTAAGTACTTTAAGGCCCGGGCTTTATAGTTCGGACCACTATTAGGTACAACTGAGTCATGTTTTTCCCGGTAAACCACTAGGAGTTCTCATAAACACATGAGACAACTACATTAATGACGACTTACTATGTTGTAAGTACTTTAAGGCCCGGGCTTTATAGTTCGGACCACTATTAGGTACAAATGACTCGTGTTTTTCCCGGTAAACCACTAGGAGTTCTCATAAACACATGAGACAACTACCTTAATGGCGACTTACTATGCTGTAAGTACTTTAAGGCCCGGGCTTTATAGTTCGGACCACTATTAGGTACAACTGAGTCATGTTTTTCCCGGTAAACCACTAGGAGTTCTCATAAACACATGAGACAACTACCTTAATGGCGACTTACTATGCTGTAAGTACTTTAAGGCCCGGGCTTTATAGTTCGGACCACTATTAGGTACAACTGAGTCGTGTTTTTCCCGGTAAACCACTAGGAGTTCTCATAAACACATGAGACAACTACATTAATGACGACTTACTATGTTGTAAGTACTTTAAGGCCCGGGCTTTATAGTTCGGACCACTATTAGGTACAAATGACTCGTGTTTTTCCCGGTAAACCACTAGGAGTTCTCATAAACACATGAGACAACTACCTTAATGGCGACTTACTATGCTGTAAGTACTTTAAGGCCCGGGCTTTATAGTTAACCACTATTAGGCACAATTAATGGAAATTAATTGTTCTTTCACACTGGGCGAGTGTAGGACGCACTATGAAAGGGTAGAGTCAGACTAAAAGGAGTCAGTTGGATAATTTGATGTCATGTCGGCACGTTGGCCATTGTAGCTCAATGGTTTAGAGCGGTTGGACGGAGACCAGAAGATCCGAGGTTCAAATCCTGGCTATGGCATTGAATTTTTCAGTCTGGCTCTACCCTTTCATAGAGCCTCCTACACACGGCTAGTGTGAAACAACAATTAATTTTCAATTTAACATAATGACATTATATGTGACAACTCTGACAACTGTAAACAGGATGCCTGTACCGTAAAATTTTTGGCCTAGCACCTAGTTATAAAAAGGTAAAGATAAAGTAGCTGAACTGCTTTTTTGACACCAGGGACAGTGGCACTGCTTTTAAAATTGCATTTATGCTCAACAGAATATTTTGAATATTAGTAAAAAATTTTTGAATGTTTGCTATTTGACTTCCTTTTTAGAGCGTCGCCATCATAAATGAAATATTGGAGTTGGGGATGACGTAAACTCGGTCCCTGGGAAGGCACTTTATGATGAGTAGAGCATGGATTTCTAAACAAAATGCTTATAAACTGCTATTTTGCTGAAATACGGCTTTTGCTTGCTTATTTTATGCTTTTTAATTAAAATAGCTTATTTTATTCAAATCTGATAAAATTAAAAGTAAATTTTCACTCCTAGCCATCATCGCCTCACCGATATAAAAACGTGGATCATGTTGTCTCTAGCATAAAGAAAGTGTACGGTCGCTGATTAGAGTTGTAGTTCTTCCAAATTTGTTTGTACCTCCTCAGTCAGTCTTGGTTAAAGGTCGTGTAACTCTATGCAGAACATTTCAATGAAATAAAACAGAGTTGTACTCACTAGATGCAGAAGATACAAGCAACATCGCCACAGCACAAGAATGTATTGCTAATATTGGCATTCAAGATGAGATACATTACATCCCTAACAGCTTCTCCAAAATACCTGCTATTATATCACAGTTGGAAACTCGAAATAATACCCTGGAGCATTCACTACAAAACTTTCTGGTACAGTATATCTATGGGAAATTTGTTAAAGAAAAGAACTGTGGTGCTTTTTGCATATTCCAGTAACGTCATGCGACGTAGAGAGATCCTTATCGCAGTATAACATTTTTTCATTGAAAAACGCAGGAGCTTCCCATAAGACAACCTCAAAGGGGTCCCGGCTTTGCTTCCCGGTTGTGGGGGTGGGCAGTTTTCTTCGATCAAGAAAATTCCACATCTTCCCCAGAGTCTGGAAGTACGAATGAGAGTGTCAATGTGTGCTTAATCTAATGATTAAACCCAGTGAATACGCGTTAACACCTTCGATATGTTCCAAAGGAGAACGGCCGCCGATATGATCATTGCAGTTAAAGTCGAGGTATAAATGTGTACGTGATCTAATGATTAAACCCAGTGAATACGCGTTAACACCTTCGATATGTTCCAAAAACAAGGCCATTGCAGTTAAAGGCGAGGTATAAATGTGTAAGTGATCTAATGATTAAAACCCAGTGAATACGAGTTAACACCTTCGATATGTTCCAAAGACAACGCATTTGCAGTTAAAGGCGAGGTATAAATGTGTAAGTGATCTAATGATTAAACCCAACGAATACGAGTTAACACCTTCGATATGTTCCAAAGGAGAACGGCCGCCGATATGACCATTGCAGTTAAGGCGAGGTATAAATGTGTACGTGATCTAATGATTAAAACCCAACGAATACGCGTTAACACCTTCGATATGTTCCAAAGGAGAACGGCCGCCGATATGATCATTGCAGTTAAAGACGGGGTATAAATGTGTACGTGATCTAATGATTAAACACAGTGAATACGAGTTAACACCTTGGATATGTTCCAAAGACAACGCCATTGCAGTTAAAGGCGAGGTATAAATGTGTAAGTGATCTAATGATTAAAACCCAGTGAATACGAGTTAACATCTTCAATATGTTCCAAAGACAAGGCCATTGCAGTTAAAGGCGAGGTATAGATGTGTACGTGATCTAATGATTAAAACCCAGTGAATACGAGTTAGCACCTTGGATATGTTCCAAAGACAACGCCATTGCAGTTAAAGGCGAGGTATAAATGTGTAAGTGATCTAATGATTAAAACCCAGTGAATACGAGTTAACATCTTCAATATGTTCCAAAGACAAGGCCATTGCAGTTAAAGGCGAGGTATAGATGTGTACGTGATCTAATGATTAAAACCCAGTGAATACGAGTTAACACCTTCGATATGTTCCAAAGGAGAACGGCCGCCGATATGACCATTGTAGTTAAAGGCGAGGTATAAATGTGTAAGTGATCTAATGATTAAAACCCAACGAATACGAGTTAACACCTTCGATATGTTACAAAGGAGAACGGCCGCCGATATGACCATTGCAGTTAAAGGCGGGGTATAGATGTGTACGTGATCTAATGATTAAAACCCAGTGAATACGAGTTAACACCTTCGATATGTTCCAAAGGAGAACGGCCGCCGATATGACCATTGTAGTTAAAGGCGAGGTATAAATGTGTAAGTGATCTAATGATTAAAACCCAACGAATACGAGTTAACACCTTCGATATGTTACAAAGGAGAACGGCCGCCGATATGACCATTGCAGTTAAAGGCGGGGTATAGATGTGTACGTGATCTAATGATTAAAACCCAGTGAATACGAGTTAACACCTTCGATATGTTCCAAAGGAGAACGGCCGCCGATATGACCATTGTAGTTAAAGGCGAGGTATAAATGTGTAAGTGATCTAATGATTAAAACCCAACGAATACGAGTTAACACCTTCGATATGTTCCAAAGGAGAACGGCCGCCGATATGACCATTGTAGTTAAAGGCGAGGTATAAATGTGTACATGATCTAATGATTAAAACCCAACGAATACGAGTTAACACCTTCGATATGTTCCAAAGGAGAACGGCCGCCGATATGATCATTGCAGTTAAAGGCGAGGTATAAATGGAACAAAAATGAAAATTTCAAGATAATTCTCTCCTGTTCTGTAACAGGCGTGAGTAAGTTAAATATTCTACCAAACAATATGTTTATGATTAAATTTCTATTTTTATTTGCTTATTTTTGGTGCTCATTTGTTCCATTTTTGGTGGTTATTTGCTTGCTTATTCCATCATTTGATTGTGGTTATAAATTCGGGTTCTAGTAATGAGTGTATTGAAACGCAGTAACAAAAAGTCATGAAACTTAGCTCATAAATCCTTAGTTAGAATATAGTGCTGCATACATAAACATCCATAAACACTCGAGAGGGTTCACAAAAGAGCATACCGGGGTAAACAAGTGAGCACTGTTACTTCCTGGGAAACATTAGAAAACAAGCAAGACTACATGCAAGTTTTAGAGTCTGTAAGAGGGAAAGACATAACTCCATTATATTGGGGGCGAAATGACTATTCCAAGGAAATAAGAAATAGATTAAAGAAAATGGACATAAATAAACTTTTCCTTGAAAACAGAACAATTGACGACTGGAACAAAATACCTACAGAATTATTGAGACATTGCCTCAAAGTGTAAACAGAGACTGCGGAACAATGAGTTATAGACGGGAAAATGTATAATTACATTGTATTATCACTAATACTTAAAATTGGATTGGTATTATCATAGTGTACTCGAAACATGTTATTTGTAACACAAATATAACTATTTGTAAAAAAAACTTCATTTATCTTAAGAATGAAGTCAACTTTTCTTTTTAATTGGCATTTACTACATCTCTCTAAAAAAGATAAAATTCATAATAATAAAATATCTGGTTTTTATCAATTTAATTCTTTCGATTGTGTTAAAGTTTATATTGGAAAGACAAAACGTAATTTAGAAACCAGAGCGAAAGAACATTTTGGTAACATTAAGTATAAACAAACTGATAATTCGGCCGTAGCAGATCATTTTTGGTCACTTAACCATGAAATAAATCCTGAAGTTAAATTATTAAAAGAAATAAATAATCCGATAGATTTAATGGTTTGGAAAAAGATATTTATTTTAAAAAGCAAACATCGCGTAATGAATTTTGAAATACCGGCAGTTGATTCTGTTTTTAGGTTTGTTTCGTTTTCAGATTTTGGTAATACTGAGTAAACATAATAACATGGTAACCGGTATCCTTGACGACGAAGTGTGTTGATGACTGACGATGCAAGCGATTTGTTTGTGAAATCAATCTCCATTAGAAAGAAGAATTAACATCATTTTCTTAAGATAAGTGCAGTTTTTGTTACAAATATTTATATTTGTGTAATATTCATTGCTTCACTGTAGCTAGCTTCATTTACTACGTAATGTTATTTATTGTTCTGATAGCTCATTGTTATTGCTTGCATTATTGCTGGTATTGTCATAACTTTATAACTATTACCTATTATTATTATTATTATTATTATTATTATTATTATTATTATTATTATTATTATTATTATTATTATTATTATTATTATTATTATTATTATTATTATTATTATTATTATTATTATTATTATTATTATTATTATTATTATTATTATTATTATTATTATTATTATTATTATTATTATTATTATTATTATTATTATTATTATTATTATTATTATTATTATTATTATTATTATTATTATTATTATTATTATTATTATTATTATTATTATTATTATTATTATTATTATTATTATTATTATTATTATTATTATTATTATTATTATTATTATTATTATTGTTGTTGTTATATAAATCTGAAATCTTCCACAAAAACGTTTTATTAAACTGGACGTGGGGTACGTCTGTTAGGATTACAAACATAAGATCAACTACAAAGACTTCTGATGAATTGGATCCTGTTAGGACTTGGCTTGAAGCCTAAGCACACGTTTGATAAATCTGAAAGTCGTGTGAAACACACTCCTACTTAATGGGTAATTAAGAAGGGAACACAAATACACGACGAGGACTGTTTGTGCATTCAGAGATTTCTTTCTTTAAGTGCCTGCAGTGAAAGAGGTAACATATTGCCAACAAGATAAACACACATGAAATGTTATTTAAAGGAATGGCTTCGTCGAGAGGTATATGGGCCGTGACACAGTGCTGCTTGGCAACACTGCAATTAGGGAGCCCCCGAGTTGAGGCGAGTGCACTGAGAATAACTTTTTAAATACAAAATGCTCAACGACACTCCAGGCGTGAACTTCCATCTAAATTCTTGTGTTGCTGATGACAAGTGGCGCCACATCTGTGTTCTGGAGAACTTCCGTTTTGTTTTGACAGTGAACAGTGTCCTGCAGACCCCCAAGTGTCAAACCACTTTGTCTTGGACGACAACACCTTGCCATTCTCCCCCAAGTCTGGCGACACTCACATCGCTTTCCCTTAGATTTATACCAAATTATTACTCTGACTAAGGCACAGTATCTCTGATATCTGCTGTACCAACATTATCTACTCTCGTATAAACTATATATACAAGTGCACACCTACTTTTAACTACTGTATGTTAAACATTATCTTACTGAATGTAAAATGGAGCACGGGAATACAGTACACTTTATGTGATAGTCAAATGTTTCACCTGCTAAGCGATGCCTATAAAATAGCAAGGAGAAAACAAAATGAATAGGTATTTTATATTTCAGAAAAGCATAAACATTAAAAAATTCAATCAATAACGAATATCTAAGAAATGGTTCCCATCTAAAGAAAATCCCCGATGTAAATTTAAAAAAGAAGTACGCCCTTTATGTAGTAATAGGTATTTTGTCTATCTCTTACAGTTTACCAGTTATACAAAAGTCATTCAGAATAAAGAGAACTTCTGAGTACATTCACAGAAAATTCAAGATATGCATTTGTTGTGTAGTAATTTTTTGTCTATGTCTTACAGTTTATCAGTTATACAAAAGTCATTCAGAGTAAAGAGAACTTCTGAGTACATTCACAGAAAATTCCAGATATACATTTGTTATGTAGTAATATTTTGTCTATCTCTTACAGTTTATCAGTTATACAAATGTCATTCAGAATAAACAGAACTTCTGAGAACATTCACAGAAAATTCAAGATATACATTTGTTGTGTAGTAATATTTTGTCTATCTCTTACAGTTTATCAGTTATACAAATGTAATTCAGAATAAACAGAACTTCTGAGTACATTCACAGAAAATTCAAGATATACATTTGTTGTGTAGTAATATTTTGTCTATCTCTTACAGTTTATCAGTTATACAAATGTCATTCAGAATAAACAGAACTTCTGAGTACATTCACAGAAAATTGAAGATATACATTTGTTATGCAGTAATATTTTGTCTATCTCTTACAGTTTATCAGTTATACAAAAGTCATTTAGAATAAAGAGAACTTCTGACAAAATTCACATAAAATTCAAGATATACATTTATTGTGTAGTAATATTTTAAATGTTTAACATTTTAATTAAAATGTTTAAAGCAATTTTTAATAAAAGAGAAAGCCTTTGTACAAATTTTCTTTGTAAAGTGTACTCTTGTGTGGGGGATTTTCCCCACTCCTGTAGGAGTTCCTATAAGCACATGAGACAACTACCTTAATGACGACTTACAATGCTGTGAGTACTTTAAGACCCGGGCTGTATAGGTCAGACCACTATTAGGTGGAATTAATGGAAATTTATTGTTCTTTCGCACTATCCCTGTATAGGAGGAAATATTGATCGCTTTGTCGGGAAGAACACGAGGCTATTGGAGAATTTAATGTCATACCCGCATGTTGGCTATGGTAGCTCAGTGGTTCAGAGCGGCTGGACGGAGACCGGAAGATCCGGGAATGAAATCTCGGCTGTGGCATTGTATTTTTCAGTCTCTTATGCTATTTACTTATGCACTTGCTGTTTTCTTTTCTTTTTGTTTTATGTGAACAGATCTCAAATGATTAGATTTCCTTAAAGTCTGCTACTGAATGCTTAGTCGGAACGCAATTCCTTTTCTGCCTGATATGTACATGAAAAGAATGTAATTTAATTACGATCTGTAGTTTTATACTACATAACTGATGCTTTAAGACAGTGCAGCTGTAAATTAGGATGAAAATCTGCAAAGGAATAAAAGTTGAATATTTTGCTTATTGCTGTATTTATAGTTCATATTTTGTTGATTTACTAATATCGACAATATTTATTACTCTTCTTGAAATACTTCTGAACATAATGTTTGAATGTATGGTACAATTTTATGGTCTGTTTTAGTATATTTCGTCTCTTGGAATGCTGCAAACTGTTGTCCAATTAACTTTGTATTTTGAACACAGCTTCATGAATCATTTCTAAAGAGATTCACTGAAATTGTATAATTACGTTACTACATAAAGCCAAAAAGGACTTTGCATAACTCCATTTGAATTTAAAAAAACTCCAATGTGGGTTTGCTTATAAGGTTAGTTGAATACAAAATAAGGATCTATAAAGTGTGACACTTGGGTATTTTTAATCAACAAATGCAGATGTCGGTATATGTGTGTGATATTACACATGTACACATAAATTGTAGATCAGTAGGCATTTTTCGCGGTTACATTGTGTAGCAATTATTTGATGCATCACACTGTACTTCAAGCTCCATTTTTTCAAAATATTTTTTCCAGTATTTCTCGCTTTCCAAAACATCTTAGAACCGTAGTTGCTAACTTAAAAACCTTGAAATACAAACCACGCTATTTTCTAGGACAAATGCCTTATTTTGTACGTGTTATATTGAAACATTAAGTGTTATGCGGTACAATGCCACATCAAAAAGTTGTTTAAGAAAAATAAAAATATTTTATCTTTCATATACAGTTGCACGAAATATTCCTAATGACATTTATTATCCACTTTGGTTAATGGAGGTAAACATTTGTGGAAACGGTTTTTCTCATTAGGTACAATGGGAATAGGGCAATATAGCTGAAGTGACAGTCAGATGTTTTTAGGGTTTGTCACTGTGTCATAGCTTACAACTTCCATTCTCTTTGTGTGATTAAGTGATAATGCGAACGATATCTAACGATTTAAGACAATTATAACAATTCGAAATTTTAAAAAGATAATACAAAGTGGGAATGGATACGTACGATATCTCGATACTTCAGAAAATCGTTGCATACCTTTCCGTTACTTCGATGGTGTTGCTGCAATTTTTATTTTATTTTAAAATCACAAACAGAATGTTGTAAATTCCGATAAATTGCCTGTACAGTAAATAATCGTGTGTCAACTGTCAGTTAACAGTTACCAATTGCATATCTGAACGACGATTGGTCACCTCTTTCTCGTACACTGGATTACTGGAAAAGAAAGTCAGAAATTCCAGAACTAAAGGGGAAAAACCGCTAAATATTTGTGTAACAGTTTCCCTGAAAGACTATTTAGTACAGCAGGACTCGAAGTAGACTTGACTCCAAAACAGTGAACATTCTAGTATTTTTGACAAAAATTTATAAAATTGTACTGTTTTGGTTGTAAATATCCAAATAAGAGTTTAAACATAAGGCCACTGATGGTTTTAAGTATTGTCTCATTACATATGCGCACATTTTAATTATCTTAACAGAGTTCTCACAACATTATATTTTGTATTGGAACCAGAATTAGAAATGATGGTATCATTATCGTGAAAAATGTCATGTACACGTATCGACAGCGAATACATCGGAAATGGTTCGAAACATAAAAACGTATTTGATATAAATTACCTTTTAACAAGATACACATATTTATGTTGTCTATCTCTTATGCTTTACTATAGGAATTCTGTATATAAGAGAACTATACTAAACATACACAGTTTTAAGAAAGTCATTACAGCAAATTTAAAAATAAAGAATAGAAACATGAGTAAACATTTTAGTAAATGGAAGGTAGGGATTGTACGATTTCCTTGAAAATCTTTATACCACATCGTTAAAGGATACTGAAACTACTTAAATGCTAAGTTTGACATTTTACCGACGACCTGTAAATATTTAATGTTTTCTAAAATGGTGGAAGAAGGAAACAGTATGTAGAAATTAGACAGACAAGATGCTATCTTAATTACTTGTAGCGGCGATCAGAGATTTACTGTCCGCGTCTTCAAAGAAACTGCTGCGCGTGTAAACTTGGAACACAACCAGCACAAAACATAATCTTACTGATGCAATTCCATAACTCAGACAAGATCCTTCGTGTGCCGAGTATCTCCATTCAACATCTAAAGTTACTGCACATACATGATACCCATGTTGAATAAAAGTTGATATTTTATTTTTATAAAAAGATAGATTGTGTCTGAAAGACCAAAAATTCGTGGACCATTAAAATTCCAGAAATACTACAAGAGTACTCTTCCACCAGTAACTATTGCTTGTATGGAACATTTTACGACAATTCTCAACCTCTGAGAATTAGATCTATAACTTTTTATTAGTATATCATATGTTTAAGATAATTTTGTGTCAAACAAAATGTATCTCTTCACATTTCTAAAAAACCTCTCTTCATTCTGAATGTCCTTTATTTAACCAGTAAACTGTAAGGAAGTGAGGCTTAAGGGCACACAATCAGTAAGGTCATTAGCACCCGGTACAGGAACAGGGAACATTATTTTTCTCTCACCTCTTGGTCATTCAAAGAGAAAGACGTCACAAAACGGCCGAAAGTTTAAAACATTTGTCTATCACTTAAATTCTAGTGTGTTTGTTTGTTCCCATTATAAGATGATGTAAATACAGCAAGAAATATTTGTAACGAAGTTTAAACAAGAGTAGAGAAAGTCATATGAAGGTAACAAATCACTTTCCTTAGGTAACTGATAGAAGTAGACCCTAGATAAGATTTTTTAGCCACATACAGCTATTTCCGTGACTGTCTGTATTTTAAGGGATGAAACGCCCTTCCTGGGCTGGGGGGGGGGGCAGGATCCCACGTTTTCCGGCTAATTTACCTTTCAGTGTTGTCAAGCAAATGTCGCAGGATTTAGATATTAGGTTGTTCAAAAGGTGTCATTAGCCAGTGTTGCCAACTGACGCCGGTTGTTCCCAGGAGTATCGTTTGGTTCTGTTGACTGACCGTTGTCAACTTGAAGACACAATTTATTGCGTCCGTTATTGCTTGTGTATCCCTCTCGGGAGAGAGATTTGTCTCTCCTCGCCTCCCCAGCTGCCGGGTTTTCAGCACCTCCTCGCAGGGGGAATCCTCCCGCCGCCTTGTCATTATCTCTAATTACCGTTCATTACGTTTTAAAACAAAAACATGGCTTATACCTGTTTCCAGAAAACGCGCGCCTACACGCGTTCATTGGGGAACTGGTCAGTCAGTACACTTTAGGAAAACAGTTTCTGTGTCAGAAATTATTGTCTGAAATACATCGAGATCCATATAAACCTGAACCACTTCAATATACCATAATATTTAAACCAATAATGGGACACACGTGCAACTTTGGGAGAATATAATAAACAATTGTGAGATTACATTACACTATTTACATCTCAGAGAAAATGTTGGAAGAGTCCTCCACCAGCATCTATACATGTTTGTACTCGTCTCACCATATTCTCTCAAGTTTTACGGAGAGTATCCTCCCCAGTGTTAGTTATTTCTGTTCGAATTGTTTCCTTGAGAACATCCATTGTCCGTGGCCTATTCTTGTACACTCTATTTTTAGATATCCCCACAAGAAAAAATCCGGTGAGGTTAGGTCAGGGGATCTGGGGAGCCACAGACCTTTTGAGATTATTCGATTATCAAAGAAACTGGTTACAAGTTCCATAGTGTGATTAGATGTATGGCACGTTGCTCCATCTTGCTGGAAATAACCTTCTCTCAATTCGATATCATCCAGCTGCTCCACAAATGTCTTGAAGATACTCATATAAACTTCAGTATCCACAGTGTAAGACTGTCAACTGTCAGCAACTGTCAGTGTTGTCAATTCTTACAGAGACTGAGATCATTAAAACAAATGTCTACATTCTACGAACTTTCAAAGGGAAGTTAGGCCTATTGAAATGGTTCGGGTCTATATGGATCGCAGTAGCATCAGTACAGTTCAGGAAAACAGTTCCTTTGTCGGAAACACACACACACACACACACACACACACACACACACACACACACACACACACACACACACACACACACACACACACACACACACACACAGATCCTTTTAACATGTTTTTGTGTTCAAGTGTACTCAAGTCATGTATTATCATAGAATTTTCGTTATTGAAAACAGTGCTAAATCTATTATAAACCTTTCTCTTGTTCAACATTTCTGAATATAAAGTATGTCGTTAGCCAGTTTCTGTTTCGTGATGTTTTGTCCAGTAATACATGAGTGGGCTTGAATTTTTAGAATCAACATTCTTGGCAAACACTTGCCGCATCTTTCATCAATAACGGCAATACAAATGAAACATAAATTAATTTTACGCCGAGGAATGTAATCTTTAGGTCCCCACGAACTAAAGAGAAAGTTTGTATATGTGAAGTGCATGACACGAAATCGAAAGGAACAATAAACACGATTATATACAAATATAACTATTTGTAACTTAAAACTTCACTTATCTTATGAGAAATGATGATAATTATCTTATAAATTGTCCGGGGTCGTGATTTCATGTAAAACTTTTACACATCTTCAGCCAGAAACAACGAAGTTGTCGTCATCGTTACCAACGCTAGATGTTAATATGTTACTGTAAATCTGAAAATAAAACAGATTTAAAATCAGAATCGACTGCCGGTATTTCCAAATTCATTACGGGATGTTTATTTTTTTAAATAAATATTTTTTCACGAACCATTAAATCTATCGGACCATTTAATTGTTTTAATAATTTAACTTCAGGATTTATTTCATGGTTAAATGACCAAAAATGATCTACTACGGCCGATTTATGAGTTTGTTATATTTAATGTTACGAAAATGTTCTTTCGTTCTAATTTCTAAATTACGTTTTGTCTTTCCAATGTAAACTTTATCACAATCGAAACAATTAAACCGATAAATACCACTTTTTTTTATTATTAGCAATGTCATCTTTTTTAGAGAAATATAATAAATTTTTAATACTATTTATTTTGAGGAACTAAAGTTATACCAAACTGTTTAAAATATTTTTGAAAATGTTTGTTAACTCAAGGATAGTAAGTAAATATTTTAAATTATAATCGTCTTTTATTTTCCTAAGGGTAGAAATATCATTAACAGTTTTCTGATATTTGAATACTTCAATTTTTTATTTATAAAGTCTTTATTAAAACCATTAATTAAAGCAGTTTTAATAATATGTTTGTATTCTTTATTAAATTCCTCTTTATTCAGGGATATATTTATTAATCTATAAATCAAACTATTAAAAACAGCAAATTTATGTGGAAATGGGTTAAAACTTTTATTTTTATGTAATTATCGATATGAGTAGACTTCCTATAAATACCAAAGTTTAATTTATTATTATTTCTTATTATCTCCATATCTAGAAAAGGAAGAAATCCATTAATTTCAGTTTCTAATGTAAATTGTATAGCTTTATCTTGCAAATTTAGTAATTTTAAAGCATCGTTTATGAGTTTATCAGGAACAATAACAAAAATATCATCAACATATTTATACCAAACTTTAAAAATTAAAGGGAATGCTTTAGTGACTTGCATTTCGTAACGTTGGCGACAGCTTTGTTATTTCTGGCTGAGGATATGAAAATGTTTTGCATCAAATCGCGATACCAGACAATTTATAAGGACATTATCATCATTTCTTATAAGATAAGTGAAGTTTTAAGTTACAAATTGTAATATTTGTTTGCTTCACTGTTAATGGCTTCATATTTTACGTATTTAATGAACACGAAGTTTAGAGTTTTACATAGATGACACATGAAGATATTGAAGACAAACCTTCCACAGCAAAGTAGACTAAAATGTACATCATGAATCAGAAATCCTCTTTATTCTCAATGACTTTTCTATATTGACAAACTACGTACACCAAATCATTAATACTGGTAAAGTACAGAGTTTATGTGTGATATCAAGTCCGACATACTCTCTGCTGCTGTTTGAATTGGCCGTCCGTAAGACGCGCTGGGTGGTCATTAGCCCCCAACACCTCGGTAAAGGCCGAGCGTGAAGAGGCGGTCGGACTTACGATACGTGTTATTTTGTACCATTCTCTTGGGGGGTCTAAATGACAGCTGTATCTAATATCGCGGCGCTTTTTAACTTCTCGCTCACTTCGTTAACGGCTCTATACAGCAGCTATCTACTGTCTCTTATCGTCATGTTCAACATTCCCGGCATATTATTTGAAATCTTCATTTATACCTAAGAAATGCCTTCACCTAAACGAATTTATAATTTGAATAGCGAATTAAAAACAAAATAGTATTTTCTTATTGCTGAATTTCGGGAAGGACTTCTATTGTTATAGATGAAATTATATCGAAGTTCGTAACCTGCTAAACGAACATATCAGTCAAATACAAAACATTTTATATAAACTTTTACACGTGAGTTGTCGATGACTCCCGATCAAAATATTGAGAACAGTGCAACAATACACGAATATCTGCTTGTCTTATTAAAAACAAGAGAAGGTTGTTTACAGAGAATCGCATTGTCTACAACATTGTCCCGCAGCTCAATAGTTTACCTTGTCTTTAATAGAAACCTCTCAGATAACGTACTGATTATTGATGGAAATAATCCGTGTGAAGGTTAAGGCTCAAGTACTTAGAGCACAGTAAGTCGTCACAAAAGGTGCGGTCTAGCGAGAAACATACCAGTCAGCTGGAGAATTTAATGTAATGTCGGCTTGTTGTTCATGGTAGCAACCGTACGGAGAGCGAGAGATCCGTGGTTCAAATCCCGGCTATGGAAGTGAAATTTTCAGTCTGGCTCTACGCACTGATTATTTTCGTACAAGAGTGAGAGGGAAACTGCCGCACCTCTCGGATCTGCGCTAAGCACCAATGAATGCATTACCTCAGCCGATAGAATATGCAGGAATCACAAATGACAGATAGATGTTATGTCTACGTGGAATAATCAGTGCGTTATCTGAGAGATATGTATTAACAAAGATAAATCCATGGTAACCGACTATAGCCGTCCATACTTCAGAGTTAGAATTTATATAAGATAAGCAACTGGCCTGGTCCATACAGAAATTTAGTGAAAGTTAAGTCCATTATATTTACTTGATTGGAAACGAAAATTCTTCATGGTTATCAGATCAGGAGGAATAATTTCTGCAGCTATAAATATTTGTAGGAGTATGTAAATTCATTAAGTTGCAAGGGTTTCGAAATTCATAGAAAGAGGTAAATATTTTGGATCTTTAAAAGAAAAACACATCTTAGTTAGCTTAAAGTAATTTTTAACTCTTATACTTCTCTGGATATTGCTGAAAATTCGTAAAACTCGACGTTAATTTGTATAAAATTAAGTGTTTGTTAATAGAAAATTAATTAACTGAATGTGTCTGTGGATATAATAGATAGAAGATATAAATAAAATATTCTATAATTTATTATAAAAGTCAGTTGTGTTTACAAACTTTTTGTGAATGTTTATTGCTTTTTCATATCAATGATTCAATGCTTGGTTTAAACACAATATTTAGCTGTCGTAAATTATATATAATAATCTGTTTATAGTTGTAATCTCTTCATTCATTGCATTAGGTATCTTTATTTCTATTATTTTTGTTTGTAATTTTATTCTTTACATTAAGAATACCTCTAACTGGAAATTTGTAATATTGAACTAAATACACTAGCTGTTTGAGATGTATACCACAGAGGTAATTTAGTGAAAATATGATAAAGTCCAAATTTTGTCAATCTCACTTTGATAGTTTGTAAAATATTGTCAAATTTATTTATTTTTGGTTACCTCACCTAAAAAATCCCTAGTGACAAAATAACTTAAATTTTGACCTAATATTTTAACAACAGGTTCCCAATACATCCATTTTTTTTTAATTTGCCGTACGTTTCTCAATAACTTTAGGCTCCAGAAATTTTTAAAGCTGTGAATATGGCTTTGAAGTAAAGAAAGTGTACTTAAATACATCTCACAATAAAACCCAGGGCAATTTCTATTCACTGTCTCTCTGAACGTGTGTAGCAAGTTTCATTAGTCTAACACTAACTGCGACACAAGGAACATTTTAAATGATGAAAATTGCTGAAATGTTCAATAGTGAGTAAACAAGAATAAAGAATTGGAATTTATATCTAACACAAGCATTAACGTAACTTTGAAACTACATTAGAGTAGCTAAAAATGACTTGCGGATGTTGTCTACGCATTCTTTGGATTCAGGAAAGGGCTTACACTATTCTATACTTACACTAAAAAAAAAGTGATTGAAAATGTTCATGAAACTAAAGTCTTACGTATCCTTAAGGGAAGTCAAATGCTCCATTTTGTTTTTCTTTACTTGCTTCTTTCTCATTTCCGCCAAATTCAGGTTTTACTTGATCTTTCGTTCGTTTTGATAAAACTTTCATTTAGGTTTAAAATTGCTGAAAATAACGCCACGTATAAAGTTCAGGTTGTCTCATCTTGTTAAACTGTAACTTTACAATTGTATTATTTGAAGGCCTATACAAATTTTCTATACAAATTTCTGATTGTCTTTGAAACTTGTGGTAGACAGTTCTGAGAATGTTATCAGAGGTTTGAAACTCGATACACTTCATTATGTTGAAGTATATTTCACATATAAAAATTGCTATTTTCTATCAACTTAAAACCCATTGTTTTTCAATAAAAATGTATGCATTATTTTAAAACATTCGTAACTTTGTTTATGATGAACAAAAATTAATGTTATTTCACCAGTCTAGTGTAAATGCATTATTATACTTGCCTTGATAATGTCAAACGATTAGCTTACATATATTATTCCTAGATAATAATAGATTAATAATTAGCATTAAAAAGACCAGAGTTAGCCTGGGCACAGGAGGCCTTTGCCCTTCATGGCTATCTCTAATCTCTAATTTTCTTTAAACTCCATTTCAAAATGTTATTTTTGTGTTGCAGACGGCCAGGCCAACCACCTGAACCTCTTCAACAACCGACAACAGGCGAAGAAGAAGCGGAAATCACGGACGGCGTTCACAAACCACCAGATCTTCGAGTTGGAGAAGCGGTTCCTCTACCAGAAGTACTTGTCGCCGGCGGACAGGGACGAGATCGCAGCGCAGCTCGGTCTGAGCAACGCTCAGGTCATCACCTGGTTCCAGAACAGACGCGCCAAGCTCAAGAGAGACATGGAGGAACTCAAGAAGGACGTCGAGTCCACCAAGATCCTCACCGCACACAAATCGTTCCTCGAGAACGTCCAGGACCTGGGCATTCTCAAGAAAAAGTCCTCCTCCGGTTCGATGGAGGACAAAGTCCTCGCGGTCGTCTCGGCGGACAAGTGACTAACGCGACCGTGTTTTAATTTATTCCACAAACAATGTGTGTAGATACAGACAGACATAGCAGTGCTACTTTCTTTTTGTAAATATTCAGTGTAAATGTAAATGTATATCAAGTCAATAATAATAAAACCTCTAGTGGGATCGAACTGTACATCATCTTAAACATGACGTGGTTTTATTTGGTCACTCCTGGCTAACTATACCAACCTTGTACAACACTCGACGTGTCACTTACAATAACTGCATGTTCTCTATAGCCAAGCCTCACTTATCTGCCATATCTCATACATTTAAAAGTATCGACAATATAGCTGAAACAAATGAGCAATCATAAAGTTGTGGTGAAACACGAACACACTCCAAGGGTCAGCACCCAGCAAATGCACACGTTACTTACACAGAGACACATTTTGTAAACATAAATATATTATTATTTATTATTAATATTATTATTATTATTATTATTATTATTATTATTATTATTATTATTATTATTATTATTATTATTATTATTATTATTATTATTATTATTATTATTATTATTATTATTATTATTATTATTATTATTATTATTATTATTATTATTATTATTATTATTATTATTATTATTATTATTATTATTATTATTATTATTATTATTATTATTATTATTATTATTATTATTATTATTATTATTATTATTATTATTATTATTATTATTATTATTATTATTATTATTATTATTATTATTATTATTATTATTATTATTATTATTGTTATTATTATTATTGTTATTGTTATTATTATTGTTATTGTTATTATTATTGTTATTGTTATTGTTATTGTTATTGTTATTGTTATTGTTATTGTTATTATTATTATTGTTATTGTTATTATTATTGTTATTGTTATTATTATTGTTATTGTTATTATTATTGTTATTGTTATTATTATTGTTATTATTATTGTTATTGTTATTATTATTGTTATTGTTATTATTATTGTTATTGTTATTATTATTGTTATTGTTATTATTATTATTATTGTTATTATTATTATTATTATTATTATTATTATTATTATTATTATTATTATTATTATTATTATTATTATTATTATTATTATTATTATTATTATTATTATTATTATTATTATTATTATTATTATTATTATTATTATTATTATTATTATTATTATTATTATTATTATTATTATTATTATTATTATTATTATTATTATTATTATTATTATTATTATTATTATTATTATTATTATTATTATTATTATTATTATTATTAAGTAGTTTATTTATAGTAGCTTTAACCATGTAGGTCTTATCGCGACTCTTGGTTTACATGTTACAGATTACATTTACATTATTACATTACATTTACCTACATGTATTATTTTCGAACAGTGAAGATTGTAAAGACACAAAATACTAACATTTCAACAGTTATAATTGTGAAAATAATCCAGTGTATTTTAAGAACTTATGATGTTATCAATGGATGATGGCGACAAGAGGGCTTCTTTGATCTTGTTGGGAATACCATGGGACTGAGTGAAGGAGGCAGTTGATGATGACGTACTTCACACGCAGTAGAGGTGGGAGGTTGTTTGTTCTCGAGTTAGTTTGGTGTGACTTATTCTTACTCTTGTCATTACGTCTGGATTTTGCCTGCAAAGATTGTAGATGCAGTACTGTCCTGCTCACGTTATTTCATGAAGCTCACTGTTGGGGGTTTTGAGCCAATTTGTCTTCTATTTTTGGTATAATTTGATTTTGACAAAAGAAATAGTCAGTATGTGGTGTAGCTATTTCAGTATTATTTTGAGAAAGATTAGTAGCTTCTTTAGCAGCTAGATCAGTAATTCCGTTGCCTTGGATACCCCTATGCGAAGTCACCCACATAAAAATGACTTCTCGATTTTGTTGTAAAGTAACAATAACATGTGTCTACGGGGTTAATTCATTTTTAGAGTCCGAGCGAATTAAAAATGAGTTGTTGCGAGTGTTTATGTCCGAAATGTGCAACATTGTTTGTTTGAGGACAAAGAGTTCACTTGAAAGGACAGTCGGAAAAGCATGTTACATTCAGGGTTTAGGTACTATAGTACACCACTTTCTTTCATATGTTTTGTTGTCTAAGTCAACGCAATTGCGAAATTGAAAAGGGAAGTCTGCACACAGAATGTTTGATTTACTGATATCGACAATATAAGAAACACTCTGAACATAAAGTACATTAAAACTTTATAAGGCGTTTTGTTCCATTCTTTTTTTTATCATTATTTAAAATGCTCCAGGTATCAAACTGTTTGCCATTTAACTTTAATTTTCAACAAAATTTCAAGAATCATTACTTAGGTGACTCTCATAACAACTACAGAAATTTTATAATTCCATTACCTTTATTAGACATTTTCATAGCTTAAAATAAGATCTGTAGCTTTCCTGGCAAAGAATATGTTCAAGATGTTCTCGGGAAACAAGTCAGGCCAAAAGACGATTGGAGCGTACATCTCTCCCATCATCAGGATATTTTAATAAATGTTATAACCACAAATGTATCACTGGATATAACATAAATATAAAAAAATACAAAACACTATCAATACTCGCATCACGGAACAAAAGACTGCATTCAGTAAATTAAATACCAGGTCAGAAGATGGCGTGAGTATAGAAAATTAATTGGGACAAAGAAACGTAACTACTTAACTTGATGATCAAGCTATATAGATCTGTGCTTCCTAAGCTTATGGATTTCCATTTTAAGGTCGGTTTCCAAGATCACGATTAATCTTGCTCCTCTCGGAGTAAATGGCCAAAGCCTCGCTAACTCTCCGCTCCGAGTAATTGTGTCGTCTCCCGAAAGTTGGCTCTATGCTCTGTCAGTCCAAACTTCTTAGATTGCACTAAACGAATGCTCCGTTCATGTTCGTTTATTCTGGTAGTGATAGTCCTTCCGGTTTGTCCTATATACGATGTCTCACAATCACAGGGAATGCGGTACACTCCCGAAAGTTGGCTCTATGCTCTGTCAGTCCAAACTTCTTAGATTGCACTAAACGAATGCTCCGTTCATGTTCGTTTATTCTGGTAGCGATGGTCCTTCCGGTTTGTCCTATATACGGTGTCTCACAATCACAGGGAATGCGGTACACTCCCGAAAGTTGGCTCTATGCTCTGTCAGTCCAGACTTCTCAGGTTGTATTCAACGAATGCTCCGTTCATGTTGGTTTATTCTGGTAGTGATGGTCCTTCCGGTTTGTCCTATATACGGTGTCTCACAATCACAGGGAATGCGGTACACTCCCGAAAGTTGGCTCTATGCTCTGTCAGTCCAGACTTCTCAGGTTGTATTCAACGAATGCTCCGTTCATGTTCGTTTATTCTGGTAGTGATGGTCCTTCCGGTTTGTCCTATATACGGTGTCTCACAATCACAGGGAATGCGGTACACTCCCGAAAGTTGGCTCTATGGTCTGTCAGTCCAGACTTCTCAGGTTGTATTCAACGAATGCTCCGTTCATGTTCGTTTATTCTGGTAGTGATGGTCCTTCCGGTTTGTCCTATATACGGTGTCTCACAATCACAGGGAATGCGGTACACTCCCGAAAGTTGGCTCTATGCTCTGTCAGTCCAGACTTCTCAGGTTGTATTCAACGAATGCTCCGTTCATGTTCGTTTATTCTGGTAGCGATAGTCCTTCCGGTTTGTCCTATATACGGTGTCTCACAATCACAGGGAATGCGGTACACTCCCGAAAGTTGGCTCTATGCTCTGCCAGTCCAGACTTCTCAGGTTGTATTCAACGAATGCTCCGTTCATGTTCGTTTATTCTGGTAGCGATGGTCCTTCCGGTTTGTCCTATATACGGTGTCTCACAATCACAGGGAATGTGGTACACTCCCGAAAGTTGGCTCTATGCTCTGTCAGTCCAGACTTCTCAGGTTGTATTCAACGAATGCTCCGTTCATGTTCGTTTATTCTGGTAGCGATGGTCCTTCTGGTTTGTCCTATATACGGTGTCTCACAATCACAGGGAATGCGGTACGCTCCCGAAAGTTGGCTCTATGCTCTGCCAGTCCAGACTTCTCAGGTTGTATTCAACGAATGCTCCGTTCATGTTCGTTTATTCTGGTAGCGATGGTCCTTCCGGTTTGTCCTATATACGGTGTCTCACAATCACAGGGAATGTGGTACACTCCCGAAAGTTGGCTCTATGCTCTGTCAGTCCAGACTTCTCAGGTTGTATTCAACGAATGCTCCGTTCATGTTCGTTTATTCTGGTAGCGATGGTCCTTCCGGTTTGTCCTATATACGGTGTCTCACAATCACAGGGAATGCGGTACGCTCCCGAAAGTTGGCTCTATGCTCTGCCAGTCCAGACTTCTCAGGTTGTATTCAACGAATGCTCCGTTCATGTTCGTTTATTCTGGTAGCGATGGTCCTTCCGGTTTGTCCTATATACGGTGTCTCACAATCACAGGGAATGTGGTACACTCCCGAAAGTTGGCTCTATGCTCTGCCAGTCCAGACTTCTCAGGTTGTATTCAACGAATGCTCCGTTCATGTTCGTTTATTCTGGTAGCGATGGTCCTTCCGGTTTGTCCTATATACGGTGTCTCACATTCACAGGGAATGCGGTACACTCCCGAAAGTTGGCGCTATGGTCTGCCAGTCCAGACTTCTCAGGTTGTATTAAACGAATGCTCCGTTTATGTTCGTTTATTCTGGTAGCGATGGTCCTTCCGGTTTGTCCTATATACGGTGACTCACAATCACAGGGAATGCGGTACACTCCCGAAAGTTGGCTCTATGCTCTGCCAGTCCAGACTTCTTAGATTGCACTAAACGAATGCTCCATTTATGTTCGTTTATTCTGGTAGCGATGGTCCTTCCGGTTTGTCCTATATACGGTGTCTCACATTCACAGGGAATGCGGTACACTCCCGAAAGTTGGCGCTATGGTCTGCCAGTCCAGACTTCTCAGGTTGTATTAAAATTAAACGAATGCTCCGTTTATGTTCGTTTATTCTGGTAGCGATGGTCCTTCCGGTTTGTCCTATATACGGTGTCTCACAATCACAGGGAATGCGGTACACTCCCGAAAGTTGGCTCTATGCTCTGTCAGTCCAGACTTCTTAGATTGCACTAAACGAATGCTCCGTTCATGTTCGTTTATTCTGGTAGCGATGGTCCTTCCGGTTTGTCCTATATACGGTGTCTCACAATCACAGGGAATGCGGTACACTCCCGAAAGTTGGCTCTATGCTCTGTCAGTCCAGACTTCTTAGATTGCACTAAACGAATGCTCCGTTCATGTTCGTTTATTCTGGTAGTGATAGTCCTTCCGGTTTGTCCTATTTGCGGTGTCTCACAATCACAGGGAATGTGGTACACTCCCGAAAGTTGGCTCTATGCTCTGTCAGTCCAGACTTCTCAGGTTGTATTAAACGAATGCTCCGTTCATGTTCGTTTATTCTGGTAGCGATGGTCCTTCCGGTTTGTCCTATATACGGTGTCTCACAATCACAGGGAATGCGGTACACTCCCGAAAGTTGGCTCTATGCTCTGTCAGTCCAGACTTCTCAGGTTGTATTAAACGAATGCTCCGTTTATGTTCGTTTATTCTGGTAGCGATGGTCCTTCCGGTTTGTCCTATATACGGTGCTCACAATCACAGGGAATGCGGTACACTCCCGAAAGTTGGCTCTATGCTCTGTCAGTTCAGACTTCGCAGGTTGTATTAAACGAATGCTCCGTTCATGTTCGTTTATTCTGGTAGCGATGGTCCTTCCGGTTTGTCCTATATACGGTGTCTCACAATCACAGGGAATGCGGTACACTCCCGAAAGTTGGCTCTATGCTCTGTCAGTCCAGACTTCTCAGGTTGTATTAAACGAATGCTCCGTTTATGTTCGTTTATTCTGGTAGCGATGGTCCTTCCGGTTTGTCCTATATACGGTGCTCACAATCACAGGGAATGCGGTACACTCCCGAAAGTTGGCTCTATGCTCTGTCAGTTCAGACTTCGCAGGTTGTATTAAACGAATGCTCCGTTCATGTTCGTTTATTCTGGTAGTGATAGTCCTTCCGGTTTGTCCTATATACGGAGTCTCACAATCACAGGGAATGTGGTACACTCCCGAAAGTTGGCTCTATGCTCTGTCAGTCCAGACTTCTCAGGTTGTATTAAACGAATGCTCCGTTCATGTTCGTTTATTCTGGTAGCGATGGACCTTCCGGTTTGTCCTATATACGGTGTCTCACAATCACAGGGAATGCGGTACACTCCCGAAAGTTGGCTCTATGCTCTGTCAGTCCAGACTTCTTAGATTGTATTAAACGAATGCTCCGTTCATGTTCGTTTATTCTGGTAGCGATGGTCCTTCCGGTTTGTCCTATATACGGTGTCTCACAATCACAGGGAATGCGGTACACTCCCGAAAGTTGGCTCTATGCTCTGTCAGTCCAGACTTCTTAGATTGCACTAAACGAATGCTCCGTTCATGTTCGTTTATTCTGGTAGCGATGGTCCTTCCGGTTTGTCCTATATACGGTGTCTCACATTCACAGGGAATGCGGTACACTCCCGAAAGTTGGCTCTATGCTCTGTCAGTCCAGACTTCTCAGGTTGTATTAAACGAATGCTCCGTTCATGTTCGTTTATTCTGGTAGCGATGGTCCTTCCGGTTTGTCCTATATACGGAGTCTCACAATCACAGGGAATGCGGTACACTCCCGAAAGTTGGCTCTATGCTCTGTCAGTCCAGACTTCTCAGGTTGTATTCAACGAATGCTCCGTTCATGTTCGTTTATTCTGGTAGTGATAGTCCTTCCGGTTTGTCCTATATACGGAGTCTCACAATCACAGGGAATGCGGTACACTCCCGAAAGTTGGCTCTATGCTCTGTCAGTCCAGACTTCTTAGGTTGTATTCAACGAATGCTCCGTTCATGTTCGTTTATTCTGGTAGTGATAGTCCTTCCGGTTTGTCCTATATACGGAGTCTCACAATCACAGGGAATGCGGTACACTCCCGAAAGTTGGCTCTATGCTCTGTCAGTCCAGACTTCTCAGGTTGTATTCAACGAATGCTCCGTTCATGTTCGTTTATTCTGGTAGCGATAGTCCTTCCGGTTTGGCCTATATACGATGTCTCACATTCACAGGGAATGTGGTACACTCCCGAAAGTTGGCTCTATGCTCTGTCAGTCCAGACTTCGCAGGTTGTATTAAACGAATGCTCCGTTCATGTTCGTTTATTCTGGTAGTGATAGTCCTTCCGGTTTGTCCTATATACGGAGTCTCACAATCACAGGGAATGCGGTACACTCCCGAAAGTTGGCTCTATGCTCTGTCAGTCCAGACTTCTCAGGTTGTATTCAACGAATGCTCCGTTCATGTTCGTTTATTCTGGTAGTGATAGTCCTTCCGGTTTGTCCTATATACGGAGTCTCACATTCACAGGGAATGTGGTACACTCCCGAAAGTTGACTCTATGCTCTGCCAGTCCAGACTTCTCAGGTTGTATTCAACGAATGCTCCGTTCATGTTCGTTTATTCTGGTAGTGATAGTCCTTCCGGTTTGTCCTATATACGGAGTCTCACATTCACAGGGAATGTGGTACACTCCCGAAAGTTGGCTCTATGCTCTGTCAGTCCAGACTTCTCAGGTTGTATTCAACGAATGCTCCGTTCATGTTCGTTTATTCTGGTAGCGATGGTCCTTCCGGTTTGTCCTATATACGGTGTCTCACAATCACAGGGAATGCGGTACACTCCCGAAAGTTGG
This sequence comes from Mantis religiosa, assembly GCA_030765055.1. NCBI lineage: Eukaryota > Metazoa > Arthropoda > Insecta > Mantodea > Mantidae > Mantis > Mantis religiosa. The sequence goes on along the minus strand of CM060951.1, from coordinate 234,102,766 downwards.
CTCTATGCTCTGTCAGTCCAGACTTCTCAGGTTGTATTCAACGAATGCTCCGTTCATGTTCGTTTATTCTGGTAGTGATAGTCCTTCCGGTTTGTCCTATATACGATGTCTCACATTCACAGGGAATGTGGTACACTCCCGAAAGTTGACTCTATGCTCTGTTAGTTCAGACTTCGCAGGTTGTATTAAACGAATGCTCCGTTCATGTTCGTTTATTCTGGTAGTGATAGTCCTTCCGGTTTGTCCTATATACGGAGTCTCACAATCACAGGGAATGCGGTACACTCCCGAAAGTTGGCTCTATGCTCTGTCAGTCCAGACTTCTCAGGTTGTATTCAACGAATGCTCCGTTCATGATCGTTTATTCTGGTAGTGATAGTCCTTCCGGTTTGTCCTATATACGATGTCTCACATTCACAGGGAATGTGGTACACTCCCGAAAGTTGACTCTATGCTCTGCCAGTCCAGACTTCTCAGGTTGTATTCAACGAATGCTCCGTTCATGTTCGTTTATTCTGGTAGTGATAGTCCTTCCGGTTTGTCCTATATACGGAGTCTCACATTCACAGGGAATGTGGTACACTCCCGAAAGTTGGCTCTATGCTCTGTCAGTCCAGACTTCTCAGGTTGTATTCAACGAATGCTCCGTTCATGTTCGTTTATTCTGGTAGCGATGGTCCTTCCGGTTTGTCCTATATACGGTGTCTCACAATCACAGGGAATGCGGTACACTCCCGAAAGTTGGCTCTATGCTCTGTCAGTCCAGACTTCTTAGATTGCACTAAACGAATGCTCCGTTCATGTTCGTTTATTCTGGTAGTGATGGTCCTTCCGGTTTGTCCTATATACGATGTCTCACATTCACAGGGAATGTGGCACACTCCCGAAAGTTGACTCTATGCTCTGTTAGTTCAGACTTCGCAGGTTGTATTAAACGAATGCTCCGTTCATGTTTATTTTCTACAGTACTCACGCTATCTCCTGACCTGGCATTTGATTTAGTTTATTCAGTGACGCGAGTATTAATAGTGTTTTGTCTTTGTTTATATTTGTGTTATATCCAGTGATACATTTGTGGTTATAACATTTATTAAAATATCCTAATGTTGGGAGAGATGTACGCTGTGATCGTCTTTTCACCTGACTTGTTTCCCGAAAACATATGGAGCATTTTCATAGCCTGATGCACACATAACCGAAATTTGGCATATTCTAAAGCTTCATATTAACTTCATGGGAGGGTTTATTATAATGGTGTGTTAAAGACAAAATAAGAACGTATAATATGACAATGTATACCTAATATAAGAATTTTTCAGCCTGACCCTAACTATTCATATCTTAGCCTACACACGGCTAGGGTGGAAATTTAAATTTTCACTAATTTACCTAATAGCGGTAAATATAAAGCCTGGGACTTAATTACTTACAGCACTAAAAGATGCGTATCTCGTTGTATATGAGAACCCCTAGTGATCTACCAGGAAACATAGGAGTCGATTAAAGAATTTAATGTCATTTTGGCATGTTGGTCATGGTAGCTCAGTAGTTTAGAGCAACCGGGGGGACAGCGAGGGATCCGTGGTTCAAATCCTGGCTATGGCATTGAATTTTTCAACCTGATTCTATCTACTCAAATATAAGAAACCGTTTGACACGTGGGACATTTCTAATTAACACAAATAAATCAAAAAAATGAAAATACAAATATATGTGATGGTTATATTACACGTCACTCAAAAGGAACTTGTGCAGTTTTGGACTTTTTCAGCTCATTGTCTACTCTTGAACTTCTAAGAAACCCAACTAATATTATTAAACATAGTTTAATATAATATCGCCCTTTCTAAGTAAATTCATCCCTCAGCTACTCTTGTACGGAAATATACTCTTATCTGATCTGAAATGGCGTTCACGATTTCTATACATTCAATATGTCAATGACAAAATACAAAATACACAGTAAATTGTTATTAAAAACAAACCGTGTTAGAGAGGTGTAAAGTCATTACGGCTGGCCCCGTAGCTCCAGCCTACCGTGTGAGGGGTCTCGGGTTTGGTTCCCTGCGGTTGGGGTGGAAGATAATTTTTCATCTTCCCCAAAGTCTGTAAGTATGAATGAGAGTGGGTATGTGTGCGTATTCTAATGATTAAAACACAACGAATACGAGTTAACACCTTCGGTATATTGCAAAGATAAAGTTGAACATGAATGAAACAAATGCCTCCCTCTAACCAATGACACAAAGAGCTGGTGAGAAAGCACCGCTCTCCTGCTTACAGGTACAATGAACGTAAATGATAATCAATCAATCAATCAATCAATCGGGATTTGAGTGGAATGCACTACTTGCACAACTTACAACACGTTCACCTTTCTGTATACATGGCAACATTGTCTGCATTTGACACTATCAGCTATAAATCATTTAAATTGATAACAATGAAAGTTAAGAGCGTGTAATGTTTGTTATCTGTGACTTTGAAGCCAATAATTTTATTTAATAAGACATTTTAGTAAGTTGAATTGTAGGTGTTATCTTTAGTACTCTAAATACAGTGTGATCCATATAAACCTGAACCATTTCAACAGACCATAACTTTTGAACTAATAATAGGACACACGTACAACTTTGGGAGAATATAATAAACAATTGGGAGATTACATTACACTATTTACATCTCAGAGAAAATGTTGAGAGTGTCCTCCACCAGCATCTATACATGTTTGTACTCGTCTCACCATATTCTCTCAAGTTTTCCGGAGAGTATCCTCGCCAATGTTACTTATTTCGGGTCGAATGGATTCCTTGAGAACATCAACAGTTCGTGGCCTATTCTTGTACAATCTATTGTTCAGATATCCCCATAAGACAAAATCCGGTGAGGTTAGGTCAGGGGATCTGGAGGGCCATAGACCTTTTGAGATTATTGAATTATCAAATAAACTGGTTACAAGTTCCATAGTGTCATTAAATGTATGGCACGTTGCTCCATCTTGCTGGAAATAACCTTCTCTGAATTCGATATCATCCAGCTGCTCCACAAATGTCTTGAAGATACCCATATAAACTTCGGTGTCTACGGTACACAGGTTGTAAGAGTTGTTGGAAGCTTGTCGTAGACAGAATTTACCATATCCACGAAAACATTTCGTAGAGGAAGGGAAGACCGCAATGTTGTTGGACTTGTATTGCACTAGCGAGGGAAGTTGCTTTAGAACCACAGAGGGAGCAGTCTGTTTGAAGTCGCTGTGGATGGCTTCCGTCGGCTCTCTAATATGTGGAGGAGATTACTTCTAAACACGGAAATAATGTGACTGCTTCGAAAATGTTTGTTTGTTGTTAATTCAAATGTTGCCACTAATTACTGAATGACCTAGGTATAAAGTATTTCTTAAAATTTTTAGAAATGTCTGTGAAGACAACAGTATAATTCATCAAGTATTGCCAACAAGCGGTGATGCGTAACTGTGGTATAATAATAATAATAATAATAATAATAATAATAATAATAATAATAATAATAATAATAATAATAATAATAATAATAATAATAATAATAATAATAATAATAATAATAATAATAATAATAATAATAATAATAATAATAATAATAATAATAATAATAATAATAATAATAATAATAATAATAATAATAATAATAATAATAATAATAATAATAATAATAATAATAATAATAATAATAATAATAATAATAATAATAATAATAATAATAATAATAATAATAATAATAATAATAATAATAATAATAATAATAATAATAATAATAATAATAATAATAATAATAATAATAATAATAATAATAATAATAATAATAATAATAATAATAATAATAATAATAATAATAATAATAATAATAATAATAATAATAATAATAATAATAATAATAATAATAATAATAATAATAATAATAATAATAATAATAATAATAATAATAATAATAATAATAATAATAATAATAATAATAATAATAATAATAATAATAATAATAATAATAATAATAATAATAATAATAATAATAATAATAATAATAATAATAATAATAATAATAATAATAAATTACTTTTGGTATTACTGAGGACAGGGGACATTTCGCAATTGTTTTAATTTCACATTACAGTAGTTTTCCTTTTTTTTTTTGTAATTTACGTCCTCCAACGTTAAGTCCAATCGGACGGTGAATGAATTGGGTGAAATGTTGCTCAAATGAGTTCAGGATCCATGGAGCTTACAGTTATCCGACATTCGTCTTGAAGGATAAGGGAAAACCCGGAAAAAACCTTATCCAGGTAACTCACCCTGACCGAGATTCGAACTCGGGACCTCTTGAGCGTGAGGCAGACACGCTACCACCACGCTACCGAGGCAGGCTTCTCCAATGTTGTATGAAATTCTCTTCCAGTGTACGATCCTCTACTGTCCGCAGTCCTCAACCTCGCCATTTCCCCTCCTTGCCTATCCATATTACTCAACTCATCCAAGAGAAACATCGCATCCGTCGATTGTGGCAACGTCAGCGTCTACCCTGGCTGCGCCAAAGATTAAATAGTCTCATTCGACAAGTACGGACCGCACTAGAGCAACACCGATTTCAGGAGTACCAGCGACAATTAGCCACTATCCGTCCCGGAGATCATACCTTATGGAACATCACTAAGAGGATTCTCCGAGAGCCGACGGTGATTCCACCTCTTCAGGTTGATGGGACCCTTTTGAGTGACTCTGCTGCCAAGTGTGACGCTCTAGCTACTCACTACGAGCGTACATTCACGCCTAACACCTGTCTTGACTCTAATATTCCCTCTTCCGTGGACAGGGAACTCCTTGAGTACCAACTTCGTCCTACAGCGCACAACAGAATTTCGTTCACTACTCCACGTGAATTGTCCCGCTTTATTCATCGTCTTCCCGTTAAAAAGTCTCCCGGTCATGACCTTATCCCTAACGTTGTGCTGAAGAATTTGACAAACAAAGCCCTAGCTTATTTATCATCAATCTTCAATGCTGCTCTGCGCATTGGTCATTTTCCATCTACATGGAAACATGCGGAAATTATAGTCTTCCACAAGCCCAACAAGCCAAAAAATCTTCCCTCAAGTTACAGACCAATCAGCTTATTACCTACACTTTCTAAGCTTTTTGAAAAGATTATTCATCAACGTATTTCTCATTTTTTGATCCATAATCAGATAATTCCGTCTTTTCAGTTTGGCTTTCGCCCGAAGCATGCTACCACTCACCAATTGCTCAGAATCACGCAGTCTATTATTCAAGGTTTCGAAAACAGGCAATACACCGTAGCAGCATTCCTAGATATCGCCCAGGCATTCGACAAGGTGTGGCACAGTGGACTACTACTTAAAGCATATCGCATTGGTCTCCCTTATTATCTGATACAAATCATAGCAAGTTTTCTCACCAATAGAACCTTTGTGGTGCGCATTGCTGGTTTCACATCCACCCGACGGCCTATTTTAGCAGGTGTACCTCAAGGTTCAGTACTTGCACCACTCCTCTTTAATATATTCACTTATGATCTTCCTGATATAGCTCCAGTTTGTACGGCGTTATACGCAGATGATACTGCTCTCTATTATTCTCACGCCAATATTCTTCATGCCATTCAGAAACTGCAAATTGCCCTAGATCAATTAGCTCATTGGTTCTCTCACTGGCGCATTTCCCTCAATACTAACAAGACAGAGGTTAAGATCTTCTCTTTACGACCTTATAGGGATCCTCCTTCACTACGGCTGCTGGAGGAACCGCTCTCATGGTTACCAAGCAATGTGCCAGTGAAATACCTTGGGGTGTTACTGGACACCCGACTTACTTGGAACGCCCACATCTGTCGGTCTGTTACGCTTGCGTTTGCCCGGCTATCAAAACTGTACCCTCTACTCAACAGGCGCACTTCACTTGGTTATGAATCCTCCCTGCTTCTTTACACATCTCTAGTCCGTCCTATTTTTACCTATGCAGCTCCAGTCTGGGGTGGCACCTGTAAGACTAATCTCCGCCGACTGCAGGTACTACAAAACAGGGTGCTTCGTACAGTTACAAACGCTCCATGGTTCATCCGAAACCAGCAGCTTCATCATGAGTTTGGTCTTTTACCCGTTCACCAATACATCCGACGCCTGGCACGTCCATTCTTTTACCATCTCCAGGAGGTCCCTGGAGCTGTTACGTACCGTCTCGGCTGTCGCACTCGCCAGCCAACTCGCCTGAAGCGCAGACTGCCCCAAGATCTTCTCCTGAGTGACGTCTCCAGCACAGACTCAGACACGTGATTACTACCATAAGACTTTAAGTTCTCAATTTGTGTTACAGTTATCCTCCATATTTAGTTAGAGGAGTCGTTCATGGCTACCTCCATTGTTATGTGTCCTGTTCCTATGTATCTTATAACAAACATCTGTAAAGCATAATTGCTGATCGATGGATAAAATAAAATAAAAAAAAAAAAAAAAAATGTTGTATGAAATGAGTCTATGGTTAAACGTTCTGTTTAAATAAACAACCAATTTAATCTCTTTATATAACCTTCTCTACTCACTTGCACAAATCGTTTTTCTCAAAAGCCAATCTGTTCTATGTACTTATTATTCAAAAGGTTTTACTATATACTCCACAATAGATACAATGGGAGCAGCAGAATACAGTAAACTAAGTGATAGTCAAGTGTTTTATACAGCTGGCCGTTATGTGTTGTCTCTGACATTTATTTCTGTTTGTATGGATACGAGATAACAAAACTGAAAACGACTTCTATTTGAGAAAAGTATTGGAACATTCAGACAAATAAAAAATAGCTCGGAAATGGCTCTCTACATCTAAATTTTATGTTTTAAAAAGATCCACATTTTGTATATCTATTACAGTTTACTAGTTACCCCAAAGTAATATAAAATGAATGTAACTTCAGGGGCCCTTCACTGAAAATTCAAGCTACACATTTCATTTGGCACTTTTATTAAAATAGTTAAAGCTGTTTTTGACAAAATCACAATTCTCGGTAAATGTTTGGGGTGGAGGCATTCGTATCATAATCCTTGAAGGATTTTGGTAGTTAACCGACTTTTCAGTTTTGACTTAAGGTCTTTACATACACATACGTTTTTAAACAATTTTTCCTCTGAAGACTGCACTATAATACAGATGGGATTCGGCACGGCGGTCCAAACTTGGCCTATTGTACCTATGCCAAGTGGGGCGCCCCTGGAAGGAGATTAAGAGCGCCAGAGGGCAGGGTCCCTACATTTTACGAATTAGAAACTCCCCGGTAGGCCAGCCACTAAGGTCTGAATCGGCCCACCAGGCTCGAGAAGGAAGTGTTTCCAAGGAGCACATCATCCTGCCATGCAACGCCTCCCAAATTCGGAGCACAGACGAAACTGCCTGAACCCTCCCACCCCCTTCTTTCTTTGACGATTGAAAACTTGCTTTCATTAGAATCTCGACATGGGATTTTTGCATGGAAGTGAACAGTTTTCTTTACTTACTATACGTAATACAGAAAGTAAAAATATATCCAACATTTGGAGGTTTCTAACTGTAAATATAGAAAGTTATAGACCCTCAACCGAGGGTCAAATAGTTTTAAATGCTTTCTACCTCCTCCTTTGTCCTGTCAGTATTTACTTTACTGTCACTTCTAGGTAACCTAGTTAAATATTCTATAAATGTAACCACGCAGACAAAACATTTCTGTTTCCAGTTGTTAAATATAAATAATTTACGCAATTTCTTGTACAATTTTGTGTCCAGTGTCATTCTGTGTTGCCAACTGCACCACACGACAATATTATTGGACTTATCTTTACTGCAGTGGTGCGAAGGGAAGGCAGGAACCAAAGGATGTTTATGGAGCCGTTTCAGAGAACTTGCTTGTTTTGATCTGTGTTCCAGGAATCGATCTTATTTCGGCTACACATGTCACCAAGGTGTCAGCCTGCCTACACTTCCCTCCCAGTAATGAGCACGATATATGAAAATATACATCTCTGTACACTGGTAATGTAAAAGTCCCCTTAAGCTAACCTTACGATGTATTGAAACTTTGGTTACATATTAAACATGGTATTTGTGATCCTCACATGTTGAAGACGTAATATGTACGTTTTCAAGATAGACCTGCCACCTCTGAGCTACACTTTATATAGAAACAATTTGGAAACCTTTATCTCCTCCCTTCCTGACAAACGAAGAGCGAGTGGAGAAAGCAATATCAATGTAAAGACCTTTTACAAACAAACCACACATAAAGGTGAAAGTCGTAGAGTGAATGCAGGAGAACAGGGCACGACTGTCAATTGTTTTACCCGAGCTCTGTCCTCTTCAACCAAAATTTCTATGCACTTTTCTCATTAGTTATATTCAGATATGCCCGCCTCGGTAGCGTAGATGGTAGCATGTCTGCCTCACGTTCAAGAGGTCTCGAGATCGAATCTCGGTCAGGGTGAGCTACCTGGATAAGGTTATTTCCGGGGTTTTCCCTTATCCTGAAAGAAGAATGTCAGGTAACTCTAAGCTCTATGGACCATGGGTCTATTTAAGCATCATTTCACCCATTCCAGTCATCGTCCGATATGACGTAACGTTTGAGGACGTAAATTACAAAAATCAGATAACAGAACGAGATGGTCTAGGCGGTTACGTCTTTCGCTCACATTCGGAATTCACGGTTCGAATCCCATAGCCGGTCTATTGACCCATGCGTTTTATCGGAGGTTTCCTGGATTGTCAGGCGTACGTTAATTACATCCCCCGAATTTACCATCCCTCCATTTCATCTCCATTACCATTTCGCATCCTCTCTTACGTGGTAGAAGTGTCGGGCAAGTGTCTTCGCGCTGCATGATAGGATGATAATGTCACCGATCGCATTGTTGTGTTGACGCTGCGACAAGCCAGTGCCAGGCGCGTGGGCGGGAAAGAAAGAGACAGAGAGGGACACGTGAGCAGGAGAGCCGAACGCTTGTCAAGAGAGAGAAAGAGACAGAGAGAGGTTTTGCGATTGTTCTCGCAAAGTCTACGACATTCTAGAACAATGACTGGGAGCTATAAATAGCTGCAAAGTGTGAGAAGGAGTTGTTGTGTTGTAATTGTGTGAATTATGTAATGGTAGACATTTGAACTGTACCGTGGTGATTTCTTTCATTTGTTTACGTGTGACGGAGCAACGAGACGACCTCGAAGACTGCTGTTTTTTAGTGTCACGGATTTTTGCTGCTGCAAGGATTGTACAAAGCTTCTGTTTAGTGCTATAAAGAGTAATCTTTTAAATTTCTGCAAACAAGACTTTTGATTCTACGAACCCTCGAAGTCACAACATGCTCTTGGTAAAGCTTCCTGCTATGGTCTCCGATGGGGCCGTTTCAAGATCACGGTGGGTAGGATGCCAATGTACTGGCCTGCCGGGGAGTTTCCGATTAGACAATAGTAGCTACATTGACCTCTACCCTGTCGTGACTCCTTCGGTCGCCCACTCTCTGTTTCCTCTAGCTCCATCCTGTCTTCCGGAGATGCACCATTTGTGGCTCTGGTGCAACAAATCACAGGTTTTTATGCCAAATCCCCTCCGTAGTAATCCTAATTCTATATTCAGACACGCTTTTCACTAAAACTCCTTAACAAAACGTACTGCTTTCTCTACAGAGAGAAAAAATTGCATTCCGATGGGAAGATTACACTAGAAATATACTGCGATCCATATAAACCTGAACCATTTAAATGGGCCATAACTTTTAAACCGATAATAGGACACACGTACAACTTTGGGAGAATCTAATACAAAACTGGGAGATTACATTACACTATTTACATCTCAGAGAAAATGTTGCAAGTGTCCAAAACACCAGATATTGGGCTGATGTAAACCCCCAAGTGATCCACGAAACCCCACTGCATGGTGCAAAGGTTGCAGTATGGTACGTGGTGTCAGCTTCCAGGATCGTTGGTCCCATTTTCTTTGATACGACTGTAGACACTGGGTATCTTCAATACATTTGTGATTCAGCTTGATGATATCGAATTGAGAGAAGGTTATTTCCAGCAAGATGGAGCAATGTGCCATACATCTAATGACATCATGGAACTTGGAACTTGTAACCAATTTCTTTGATAATCGAATAATCTCAAAAGGTATGTGGGCCCCCAGATCCCCTGACCTAACCTCACTCTAAAAAACAGACTGTACAAGAATAGGCCACGGACAATTGATGTTCTCAAGGAATCCATTCGAACCGAAATAAGCAACATTGGCGAGGATACTCTCCGTAAAACTTGAGAGAATATGGTGAGACGAGTGCAAACATGTATAAATGCTCGTGGAGGACACTTCCAACATTTTCTCTGAGATGTAAATAGTGTAATGTAATCTCCCAATTGTGTATTATATTCTCTCACAGTTGTACATGTCTGCATCAGTGCGTATGTGTTTGTGTGTGTGTGTGTGTTTGTGTGTGTGTGTGTGTTGTGTGTGTGTGTGTGTGTGTGTGTGTGTGTGTGTGTGTGTGTGTGTGTGTGTGTGTGTGTGTGTGTGTGTGTGTGTGTGTGTGTGTGTGTGAACAACGTAACACAAAAACAAAAGCGTGTTAAAAACTAAACTTGTTCCTTAGTTATGATTGCAACATAAACATTTTCAAGAAAATAAGGAAAGTCCAATCCACCTCTCACATTTTGGAGGTTTTAAATTTTATCATAAAAGGCTTTTAACCATTTTAATTAAAATACGGTATATTCAAGATATTTTTATCAAAATATACACCCCTTTAAAAGTAGAAAAACAAAAGAGACTCTGGAGGCGTATATTTTTCGAAGTCCACATCGTTTCCACGGCCGATTTACAATATCAGAGAACGTGTCTCTTTAGCTTCGTTCTACTCAGTGCTCTCATAATTATAATAATTATTATGAAAATGTCCACACATTGGTTATTGTTTCACACGTTTCGTGCATATTCGCATAGAGAATCCTTCCCTTTTAGCACACAGTAAATTTACCTGGTTAATAAAAACTAGGTAGAAGAATGAACCTTTGTAAAAGGGAGTGCAATAAGTTCGATGTGTTTCTCAGAAGTTCCCTCCTTGTAATTTCATGGAAACGTTGTGAATGCGATCGCTATGCGGGTACAGGATGCTGGTGTAGGTGTGAACATATAATTAACAAAATACTTACGCCATTGTTATTTTGTATTAAATCATGTTAAAGGTTTGCATATGTCGTTTTAGATACGGAGGAAGATGTAATAATGTACTTTTGCATGACATAATTTCCACATAAAATATAATGTCTACTTTGTTACCTTTAACCCGGTATACAAAAGTCATTCCGAATGTATGAGACATGAAATTAAATTCAAGTCGTACATTTCATTTGTTATAAAAATAGTTGAAAGATATGGCCGTTTAAATTAAATTTGTTAAAAGCAATTTTTGAGAATTTGAAAGACAATATTTTCCAAGAGCGGATTGTGGTGGAGGTACGTCGCGCGTTTTCAATTACCAAGTTATGCACTTTGTACACACAAACCGAAGTGTAAGCCTCGCTGAATGCTTGGACGCAGTACAATGCAAAACAGAAAATATTATGAAATTATGTGTTAACACTATATTATTATGCCTACATAAGTCCCCAGTCTCACAATAAAAAATAAAATATCTTTATCTCTCAACATAATCTCCAGAAAGGCTGGTAAATGCATTTGTCATATCAGTGTTCTATTTTAATTAAATCATCTCTGTATACGTGTCATCATTGTCTTTACCACATCAATGATCTCCTCGTTGCTGTGCAAGAAACTTTTTGAGGTTCGATAACAGTTCGTAGTCACTGGGTGTTAGATCTGCATGTCCAAGTAAATCCAACTTTAATTCGCACATTTTTTCAATTGGAATGACTGAACGATGGACCGGAGCATTGTCCTGAAGAAACAAGATTCGTCTTTGCCAAATAAGGTCTTTTTGTTTTGACCTTATCACTCAGACGTGCAGTACTCACCAGTGATACTCTTACCCTTTTCCAAGTAATCTATAAAAATAATTTCCTATTCATCCCAGAAAACACTTGCCATAACCTTGTTAGCAGACAAAATTGACTTTGCCCTTTTGGTGTTGGTTCACCTGGCACATTCCACTTCTTTTACTATGATTTGCTTTCTGGAGTGTAGTGATATATGCTAGTTTCGTCCATGGTAATAAATCCTCCAGAAAATTCACTCAGAATTTTATGTTAGAGCTCCAAATTCTTAACAGAAACCGTTTTTCTTTGTAAATTTTGATCAGGTGTCATGAACAAACCTTGTAAAAGCCAAAAACATTACTTAGAATATTAATTACACGCTTCTTTGATATGGTTACAACCTCTGCTATCTCAAACAGCTATAATCTGCGATCTTCTAGTACTAAAAGATGAATTTTGTTAATGATGTCTAGAGTTGTGACTTCCACAGGACGTCCAGAGCGAGGCTCATCACTAGTACTCGTACGTCCCATTTTAAACTCCACAACCAACCTTTTAATTATTGTATATGAAGTGACAGAGCGAGGCTCATCACTAGTACTCGTACGTCCCATTTTAAACTCTACAACCAACCTTTTAATTATTGTATATGAAGTGACAGAGCGAGGCTCATCACTAGTACTCGTACGTCCCATTTTAAACTCTACAACCAACCTTTTAATTATTGTATATGGAGGGACAGAGCGAGGTTCATCACTAGTACTCGTACGTCCCATTTTAAACTCTACAACCAACCTTTTAATTATTGCATATGAAGTGACAGAGCGAGGCTCATCACTAGTACTCGTACGTCCCATTTCAAACTCTACAACCAACCTTTTAATTATTAGATATGAAGTGACAGAGCGAGGCTCATCACTAGTACTCGTACGTCCCATTTTAAACTCTACAACCAACCTTTTAATTATTGTATATGAAGGGACAGAGCGAGGCTCATCACTAGTACTCGTACGTCCCATTTTAAACTCTACAACCAACCTTTTAATTATTGTATATGAAGTGACAGAGCGAGGCTCATCACTAGTACTCGTACGTCCCATTTTAAACTCTACAACCAACCTTTTAATTATTATATATGAAGGGACAGAGCGAGGCTCATCACTAGTGCTCGTACGTCCCATTTTAAACTCTACAACCAACCTTTTAATTATTATATATGAAGTGACAGAGCGAGGCTCATCACTAGTGCTCGTACGTCCCATTTTAAACTCTACACCCAACCTTTTAATTATTGTATATGCAGTGACAGAGCGAGGCTCATCACTAGTACTCGTACGTCCCATTTTAAACTCTACAACCAACCTTTTATCTATTGTATATGAAGGGACAGAGCGAGGCTCATCACTAGTACTCGTACGTCCCATTTTAAACTCTACAACCAACCTTTTAATTATTGTATACGAAGTGGCAGAGTCTTTCAATGTACTGTCCAGTTCCTCCTTGATTTCTTTAGGCGTTAAGACTTTCAAATGGAAGTACTTAATCACTGTTCTTTTTCGAAATCCTCCATTTTCGTGAAACCTCTACATCTGTCTCATTTAAGATCCTTTCATTCAAAAAGTAAACAATCTATTGACCTGTAACTTTGGATACAAGCAAGTCTAGAGTTAAACTGTATGATAATATTTGTCAAACTCGCCTTGTGGCGCCATCTCTATGTGAGGCCCAGGACTCATCAGCTAACTCCCGTAAGTGAAAACCATTGCATGCAGTATTACATAGTAATGCAATAAAGAATGAGCAACAAATTACTGAAAAATAAAGAACAAAACTATATTTGCGCACTTGAGAATGCAAACAATTACTATATTTAATATAACTAATATTTCAAAATTGCAACATAAACATGAACACCATAACTTTTGAGTTTTTTTGACAAAACAAATTCACAAATTTCCTATAAAACATATTTTGATTATTAATCAAGATAAAACACATCCATCGTCCGCGCCCGCCTCGGTAGCCTAGATGGTAGCGTGTGTGCCTAACGTTCAAGAGGTCCCGAGTTCGAATCTCGGTCAGGGTGAGTTACCTGGATAAGGCTTTTACCTGGGTTTTCACTTATCCTTCAAGACGAATGTCGGGTAACTCTAAGCTCCATGGATCCTGGGCCTATTTGAGCATCATTTCACCCATTGTATTCATCATCCGATATGCATTAATGATGGAGGACGTAAATTTCTACTACTACTACTACTACTACTACTACTACTACTACTACTACTACTACTACTACTACTACTACTACTACTACTACTACTACTACTACTACTATTCATCGTCCGATATAACAACTTTGGAGGACGTAACTTACAAAAGACATCACATAACGACCAAAACATTTGACTGTCACTTAAAGTTTACTGTATTCCCTTGTAACTACAATAAGATAATGTTTATCTTGAAGTAGATATAGCAATAAGTGTTTGTACAAGAGTAGAGAAAGTCATGTATACATCACATAACGACCAAAACATTTGGCTATCACTTAAAGTCTACTGCATTCTCTTGTAACTAAAATAAGATAATATTTATCTTGAAGTAGATAGAGCAATAAGTGTTTGTACAAGAGTAGAGAAAGTCATGTATACATCACATAACGACCAAAACATTTGGCTATCACTTAAAGTCTACTGCATTCTCTTGTAACTACAATAAGATAATATTTATCTTGAAGTAGATAGAGCAATAAGTGTTTGTACAAGAGTAGAGAAAGTCATGTATACATCACATAACGACCAAAACAATTGACTATCACTTAAAGTCTACTGCATTCTCTTGTAACTACAATAAGATAATATTTATCTTGAAGTAGATAGAGCAATAAGTGTTTGTACAAGAGTAGAGAAAGTCATGTATACATCACATAACGACCAAAACATTTGACTATCACTTAAAGTCTACTGCATTCTCTTGTAACTACAATAAGATATTTATCTTGAAGTAGATAGAGCAATAAGTGTTTGTACAAGAGTAGAGAAAGTCATGCATACATCACATAACGACCAAAACATTTGACTATCACTTAAAGTCTACTGCATTCTCTTGTAACTACAATAAGATAATATTTATCTTGAAATAGATAGAGCAATAAGTGTTTGTACAAGAGTAATGAAAGTCATATATACATCACATAATGACCAAAACATTTGACTATCACTTAAAGTCTACTGTATTCCCTTGTAACTACAATAAGATAATGCTTATCTTTAAGTAGATAGAGCAATAAGTGTTTGTACAAGAGTAGAGAAAGTCATGTATACATCACATAACGACCAAAACATTTGGCTATCACTTAAAGTTTACTGCATTCTCTTGTAACTACAATAAGATAATATTTATCTTGAAGTAGATAGAGCAATAAGTGTTTGTACAAGAGTAGAGAAAGTCATGTATACATCACATAACGACCAAAACATTTTGCTATCACTTAAAGTCTACTGCATTCTCTTGTAACTAAAATAAGATAATATTTATCTTGAAGTAGATAGAGCAATAAATGTTTGTACAAGAGTAAAGAAAGTCATATATACATCACATAATGACCAAAACATTTGACTATCACTTAAAGTCTACTGTATTCCCTTGTAACTACAATAAGATAATGCTTATCTTGAAGTAGATAGAGCAATAAGTGTTTTTACGAGAGAAAATGACGTGTTTAAAAGTTCAAAGCTATAAGAGAGTAACTGGAAAGGTCACAGAAGTAGTAGGTGTTTGAATAACTGTGTACGTTAACGAAAAAATATATTATTTTTAGAGATGGTTTCACCGTACTTGCGATAGCTCGATAAGGAAGGGTATACAGAAAACTCTGTCAATATTTTTCGATACTCCGGTGGTGATTGTGCAATTTTCAGGAACGTGGTACCAGTAAATAATCGTGTATCAGATTTGCTGTCAGTTAACAGTTCCCTGCATATCTCAACGACGATTTCTCACCTCCTCTCTGGAAAACAAAGTCAACATTTCACCTGCAACAGTTTTCTCTCAAACACCTTTGTACAGCAGTACTCATATGTGATAGGAAAAAAAGTGGACATGACCCCGAGAGAGTGAAAATGGTATCATTTTTTTAACAAAAAACATGTAAAAGTGGACTGTTTTGATTTTAAATGTCTAATGTAGAGTTTAAAAATAGGGACACTGATGGATTTAAATATTATCCATTTAAATATGCGCCTTTTTAATTTTATTGTCATTACACAGTTCTTGCAACATTCTGTTATTTACTGAAACTAGAAGTATACTAAATGACGTTAACCCATATTGAGTTATCCAAAATGGAAGACACTTGGAGCCTATCCCCAGAAAATTTGACATATCGTTTTGTCTATATCCTAAAGTTTACAAAAGTAAAATTATTAATGATATTTCCTTATGAAAGGTTCTATCATTTTTCTCCATCAATCATATTGGATGAATGATCCAGAATGGGGAGGACTTATGAGGATATTTAACGTAATGTGCAATACTGTAGGGACTGGAATGATTATTAGGAAAGCAAATAGCTGAACACTTATGAAAACGAGGATTTGAACCCGTGACCTCTGTAGCAAATGTCTATTGAGCTGAGAGGACGATCAAATTGCTGTTTCGTGACGTCATGACAATGTAAGTAATGTTCGAGCTACTACGATGATGGTTGACAAAGGTGCAGGCTTACTTTACAGAAAATTAAATATGTCACTGTGTCAAATGTGTGCAAACAAAACAAAAATGTCATATTTACGCTGTGTCAAGCCTATAGGGAACGTAAACCGAAATGTCCCGCAATAGTTGTTACATACATGATATACAGTGCGAACCATTTCAATAGGACATAATTTCCCTTTAAAAGCTCATTGAATGTAGAAATTTGTTGTAATGATCTCAGTGGCTCTGTAAGAATTGACAACACTGACAGTTGCTGACAGTTGACAGTCTTACACTGTAGACACTTAAGTTTATATGTATATCTTCAAGACATTTGTGCAGCAGCTGGATGATATCGAATTGAGAGAAGGTTATTTCCAGCAAGATGGAGCAACGTGCCATACATTTAATGACATCATGAAACTTGTAACCAGTTCATTTGGTAATTGAATAATCTCAAAAGGTCTGTGCCCCCCCCCCCAGATCCCCTGATCTAACCTCACCGGATATTTTCTTGTGGGAGTATCTAAAAATAGAGTGTACAAGAATAGGTCAAGGACAATTTATATTCTCAAGGAATCCATTCGAACAGAAATAAGTAACATTGACGAGGATATTCTCCGTAAAACTTGAGAGAATATGGTGAGACGAGTACAAGCATGTATAGATGCTCGTGGAGGACACTTGCAACATTTTCTCTGAGATGTAAATAGTGTAATGTAATCTCTCAATTGTGTATTATATTCTCCCAAAGTTGTACGTGTGTCCTATTATTGGTTCAAAAGTTATGGTTTGTTGAAATGGTTCAGGTTTATATGGATCGTACTATATTTTAACTTTGCTTATTTTTGGTTATTTACTAATTTGTGTTGAAAAAAATTAAATTTCATTATCTAGTGATTATTTATGTTCCATTGCGTAATTTATAGCACATTCCTCCTTATTCCAATATTCCTAAAACTGCATTATGTTACTGGTTACCTTATCCACCCCACACATAGCAACCTGTACTACAATACTTTCTCCTTTCTTTTGTTTTTCCCTCACAATTTAAATTCGTAAGTAAAAGCTCTCTTCCTATTTTTCCATCGCTCGCATTTGTTTACTTGTGAGTGTTCTTTTGTTTCTGCCTAAAAATTGGTAAGTAAAAGCTCACTTCCTATTTTTCCATCGCTCGCATTTGTTTACTTGTGAGTGTTCTTTTGTTTCTGCCTAAAAATTGGTAAGTAAAAGCTGACATAAAGAAAATGAGCCAAGTAGATATTTTTGCAGAAGTTGGAAGTTGTATGCTAATGCAGCAGGAGCAGGCAGCAAGGAAGGAAGGCTAGGTGAGATGAAGTTCACCACAAACCCTCCTCTCTCCTCCTCCACGCCCCTCGCAACATCAAAGGCGCCGACAACGTGACCTGTGGGCGGGGCACCTAGTTCCCTGATCTCGCCAACAGATGGCGACAAGGCAGCCATGTTGTTGTGGGACAGACAGGCTAATTGATGGCAGTTGGCTTCAGACAAACCGATGTTAACGAGAAGTCGTCAATTTGCTTTCTGTGGCGTCAATAACACCCTTCCTTTATTTCCAATATATACAAATCTCTATCTCCTGCAGTTATACCTACACTTTCATTTTTCATGAAAATATCTCAAATATTTTAATGAGCAATTTTTGATGAAATAAAATATGACAAAGTTTTCTATGTAAAGCGTGGTCTGGGTGGAAGTCTACAAAATGTAAATATTAGTTTGATATTCATATTGTACACGCGTAACTTGGAGAGAGGAAGGTTCATACATACCTACAGTTGTTCCCCTACCTAATATCTGTACGTAGTAGAGAAATTATTAACAGTTCAACCTGCACAACTCAAAACAACTGTAAAATCTATTTTTATAATATAAATAACAAAATGTTACTAAACAACAAATGTAGATCGTGTAGAAGGACACGACTTAAGTCTGATACATTGCTTATGACTTCAGTTGTTTCTGAAGCAGGTAGAGTTTCAGTTGTTTGGAATGTTAAACGGTTTTCCAACTGTTGGGTCGATACAAGGAACAAGGAAAGGGTATTCTTTAAACAAGCAAGTGTTTTGTTAAAGTTCCATTTGTTTTTAATATCTATGGCGTTAGAACAACTGCCCACTCATTTACCTACAATGTTAAACTCACACGCATTCATACTCGTACTCTGTAATCAATAGAGCTCCGATTATTGTATATTTGAGAGTTAAACGTAAGCAATAAATGTATTCAAGCATTGTAAGGAGTTTATTACGGAAGTTCTATCGTGCACCTATACAAATACATTTTTAAAGGTTAAGTAACTTTTGTATATAGGTATATTTTAGTTTTTCCGCAATGATTCGCACAAATATTTCTCTCCAATACTTTAAGAAGAAAAAGAAATGAAAAAATGTCTCTTCTACTGCTCTGTTTATGTACTTCTTAGGTATCGTGTTTCTAAATCCATAAACAGTCGTCCAAAATGACAACAATGGGCGCTTCCTGCCGCACAACAACTTATAAAGAATGGAGTTCAACAATTGTGTGGCAGGCAAATGTTTAAAGTGTATCATAAAACTTATCGCAAAGTCTGTCACAACGATAACATCTCCAAGAATTCAAAAGTATTATTTTCACTTAACTTTTTAACTTGTAGTAATGTGTTGCTAATCGTAATTCCTGAAGTGTAAGGGAAGATTGCAATGACATGGTAGGTACAAGGTGAATGTGAGAAAGAACTTAATGCCTATTCTGTAAGTGACAAGGCTTTTTTGGAATCTTTCACTTCATATAGGTAGGTAAAACATTTTAAGCGACAGGAAATAATGTGTTAGTTGCAATAAAACTGATAATGCTAAAATAACCTCAAAGAAACACTAATAAATGTTAACTTTCTTAATGTCGAATTAAAGAATAAACTTACAAATTTGATTAATTCATCAAGATTAATAAATGCGAGGAAGTTGAAATAAATCACTTAAATGCATATTTAAAGTTTTTAGAGATTATTTACTGCATATAGGTATTTGTACTACCTACAATAATGGGTCTAGAATTGAACCCAGGAAAATTGAGCAGCTGACCACAGAGTCAGTCAACAAACTGTAGGTATGATCAGAGAAACTCTAGAGAACAGTTGATGCTCTCTACAATTTGTGTATTCACTTGTTTGTTACTTTATCTAAAAACAACGAATACGTAATTTCTTACTCTTTGTCCACACTTCGTCCATCATTTCATAACCCTCTCGATCCTTTCCATTTATTTATTTTGGGTTTACAAAGTGTAAAACCTAATAGGATGTTAACTTTGTTGAAATATCAGTGCGTAACATAGGTAGTACAGTAAAACTTCCTTAATCCGGATCAGTTTTGAAAAGACTTATTTTACAGATCATAAATTGCTATTCTCAATAGATACATTACTTGAATTCTCTTACCAGAGGGCGCCACCTGCTTGGGATGACGTTGGAACAGAAATTTCGGTTTTGGTCCGGTGGTGTGTCACTTGACAGAAAACAAAATTGAAGAAGAAAAAATAAGTGTGCAACAAGATTTTATAGACACTTTTAAAAATATGGATGGCTGTTCCGATCTGACAATGACTGAGGTTATCAACAGATTACAGAGGAACACATTATTACATTATGCAGTGTTATTGAAGAGTACCTATTCAGATTGTTGATGAACCAGCTGTGGTCATGACCCACGTACCTACAGGCAGTAACAAACACAGAGAAACGGATGCTTTATTTCCATAAATTTTAAACTCCATTAAAAATATTTCGGTAATGATGATGATGATGATGATGATGATGATGATGATGATGATGATGATGATGTACATATAGTTCTCCCAAAATTTTGCGGAAAACTTGGATTTTCGTAAACTTTGATATGACCCTGGTCCTACTTCACTCGGGTAAACGTGGTTCTACTGTACTTCCTAATGTTGATAGTATCGTGGTGACGTCATGTGGGAGAGCATGTCACACTCCTCGATATCAATACAACATAAACTTATGCCTCACTGAACATTTATAAGAGAAATGAGGAGTAAATGCCGAGAACTGCTGTGACAACTTACAAGTATTTGTTTCCGCAGAATCTTTGTCATTTATGAGTTTGTATAATTATATCTAAATGTTGCCCGAAATATGAGACATGTACTTGGTATAGGTATGTACACGTGACACGGTCGTTACACAATACGAATGTTAATTATAGAGGCAAATGAAGACACGGCTGGTCTCGTAACATTATAACTGTAAAATTACACATTCCCATGGGCGGCTTTCATCTTAAACACCATTAACACTCTACCCATTCCTCTATCTACTTCATGCTCATCCAGATAACATAGCTTCGTTACTCACTTCCTTCTATACCCAGAGAAGTAGAAGTGATAGTCAAATGTTAACAAAATGCGTGACTATATCAACGTTTTGAAATTTATACACCCATCACGAGAAACACACGAGTTTTCACTAACTAGCACTTGAAAACGATCAAAACTATTTACGAGGAATGAAACGACGTTGAAATGAGTACAGGGTACATAGAGCTTAGAGTTACCAGACATTCATCTTTCAGGATAAGAGAAAACCTCCAACGTTAAGTCATATCGGACGATGAATGAAATGATGTTCAAATGAGTACGGGATACATAGAGCTTAGAGTTAACAGACGTTCATCTTTCAGGATAAGAGAAAAGCTCCAACGTTAAGTCATATCGGGCGATGAATGAAATGATGTTCAAATGAGTACAGGGTACATAGAGCTTAGGGTTAACAGACGTTCATCTTGCAGGATAAGAGAAAACCTCCAACGTTAAGTCATATCGGACGATGAATGCAATGATATTCAAATGAGTACGGGATACATAGAGCTTAGAGTTACCAGACATTCATCTTTCAGGATAAGAGAAAACCTCCAACGTTAAGTCATATCGGACGATGAATGAAATGATGTTCAAATGAGTACGGGATACATAGAGCTTAGAGTTAACAGACGTTCATCTTTCAGGATAAGAGAAAAGCTCCAACGTTAAGTCATATCGGGCGATGAATGAAATGATGTTCAAATGAGTACAGGGTACATAGAGCTTAGGGTTAACAGACGTTCATCTTGCAGGATAAGAGAAAACCTCCAACGTTAAGTCATATCGGACGATGAATGCAATGATATTCAAATGAGTACGGGATACATAGAGCTTAGAGTTACCAGACATTCATCTTTCAGGATAAGAGGAAACCTCCAACGTTAAGTCATATCGGACGATGAATGAAATGATGTTCAAATGAGTACGGGATACATAGAGCTTAGAGTTAACAGACGTTCATCTTGCAGGATAAGAGAAAACCTCCAACGTTAAGTCATATCGGACGATGAATGAAATGATGTTCAAATGAGTACAGGATACATAGAGCTTAGAGTACATTTATCTTTCAGGATAAGAGAAAAGCTCCAACGTTAAGTCATATCGGACGATGAATGAAATGATGTTCAAATGAGTACGGGATACATAGAGCTTAGAGTTAACAGACGTTCATCTTTCAGGATAAGAGAAAAGCTCCAACGTTAAGTCATATCGGACGATGAATGAAATGATGTTCAAATGAGTGCAGGGTACATAGAGCTTAGAGTTACCAGACATATATCTTTCAGGATAAGAGAAAACCTCCAACGTTAAGTCATATCGGATGATGAATGAAATGATGTTCAAATGAGTACAGGGTACATAGAGCTTAGAGTTACCAGACATTCAGCTTTCAGGATAAGAGAAAAGCTCCAACGTTAAGTCATATCGGACGATGAATGAAATGATGTTCAAATGAGTGCAGGGTACATAGAGCTTAGAGTTACCCGACATTCATCTTTCAGGATAAGAGAAAAGCTCCAACGTTAAGTCATATCGGACGATGAATGAAATGATGTTCAAATGAGTACAGGGTACATAGAGCTTAGAGTCACCAGACATTCATCTTTCAGGATAAGAGAAAAGCTCCAACGTTAAGTCATATCGGACGATGAATGAAATGATGTTCAAATGAGTACAGGGTACATAGAGCTTAGAGTTATCCGACATTCATCTTTCAGGATAAGAGAAAAGCTCCAACGTTAAGTCATATCGGACGATGAATGAAATGATGTTCAAATGAATACAGGGTACATAGAGCTTAGAGTTACCCGACATTCATCTTTCAGGATAAGAGAAAAGCTCCAACGTTAAGTCATATCGGACGATGAATGAAATGATGTTCAAATGAGTACAGGGTACATAGAGCTTAGAGTTACCAGACATTCATCTTTCAGGATAAGAGAAAACCTCCAACATTAAGTCATATCGGACGATGAATGAAATGATGTTCAAATGAGTACAGGGTACATAGAGCTTAGAGTTACCAGACATTCATCTTTCAGGATAAGAGAAAACCTCCAACGTTAAGTCATATCGGACGATGAATGAAATGATGTTCAAATGAGTACAGGGTACATAGAGCTTAGAGTTACCAGACATTCATCTTTCAGGATAAGAGAAAACCTCCAACGTTAAGTCATATCGGACGATGAATGAAATGATGTTCAAATGAGTACAGGGTACATAGAGCTTAGAGTTACCAGACATTCATCTTTCAGGATAAGAGAAATCCTCCAACGTTAAGTCATATCGGACGATGAATGAAATGATGTTCAAATGAGTACAGGGTACATAAAGCATATAGTTACCAGGTGTTCATCTTTGAGAATAAGGGAAACTTTGGATAAGTAACCGTGGCTGAGATTCGAACACAGGACCTCTCGAACATGAGACAGACTTATTATCATCTACGTGAGAGAGGTGGGCTATGATTTGTTTGAAATTGTACATTCTTTTGTACATTATCACGAGAAAGTAATAATAATTTAGTACTAAAAGTGCTCCCAGAAAATTCCAGATATATTTGTAAAATCATAAATTAGCATTTACAATGATTGTAGTAGTACTTTAGGATTATTAAACTAGTTACATTTGTAGCGTTACCCTTTAATGCCAAATAAACCTGTCACGTGATACCCACTCC
Organism: Mantis religiosa; assembly: GCA_030765055.1. Classification (NCBI taxonomy): domain Eukaryota; kingdom Metazoa; phylum Arthropoda; class Insecta; order Mantodea; family Mantidae; genus Mantis; species Mantis religiosa. The sequence continues at coordinate 234,079,021 of CM060951.1, read as the reverse complement.
AATCGAGGAGAACAAAGCAGAAAAGAAACGTTGGTGCGCCGTACAGTAGCTAGTGGCGCACTTCTCACTTACTCATACACAAGTGAGGTTAAGTTAACCGCGTGCTTTATTCCGCCACTGCATCACACAGATGGAAATAACAGTTCTGGTGTTACACTTTCTCATTACAGCAAATTGCCGGCCCAACAATCTCGTTTCCCGCTTGGCCGCGTAATTCGGGCCGTGGTACGTGACAGGGGAGGAACCGCGTCACGTGACCAGGGAGAGATGTATTTGGTGTATGTGTGTCTAGTAATACCTACATGGGTTCGAGTCCTGGCCACAACACACTTCCACTGGAAATTATAATGATAAAATAACATTTTAAAAGGACATTAAAAAGTGTACAGTAACTTCTGCTGAATGTCCTGAAGATGTGAGGGTCAATACACAACAGTTTACCGAAGTCATGTGTATTACCTTTTGCTATTATCTGTTGCTTTGTTGTACGTTTTGGCTTTATACATTAAACATTCCCAGATCAGGACAATAATTTCTATAGGGCTAAGGAACATTTAGTCCTCTTGAGAAACTTGGACATTAATATTCTCAAACAATTGTTTTATTTGAATAATTAAAACGATAAAACCTTGTCTGTTTCTGCATGTCTGTTGGATTTTCATGTAGTACTGATCTATGTTTAAAGTTTCAAAGGAATTTTAAGACATTCCCAGAAAATTCAAGATATACACTTTCAATCGTCATGGAAATGTCATTGTATACTCCATGACCGGAAGCTCGACATTGATAAACCTGATAAGCCTCATCACCCGCGAAGTCTTGATTAATATCGGTCGCCGTCAAAGCTTCAAGTCTTACATTTGGCATTTTATTAAAAATCCTTATAGGTCTTTTTTGAGAAAATGCAATGTTGACATTTATCCTAGTAAAGGGTAATTAGGGACACCGCATTTCCTTTAAAACGAGTTAATATCTCATTGTGTATATTTCCGAGAGGTTATTACATTTTCAGGCATCCAGCTTTAAAATGTCTGCCAACCAGCCGGGTAAAAGACCAAGAAAACCCTTACATTGAAAAATTATAAATTCCCATGTAAATTACGAGGGTCGGCTGATAAGTGCCCCTTCTTTTTCTTCATTTCTCAACATAATATCTAGAAATACTAGTACATTTGTCATATCGGTGTTTAATTACACCATCTCTGTAGTACGATTTAACATGATCCTTCCTCCACATTGTTGTGAAATCTTCGTCCTACATGAAATTTGTTGAGCTTAGAGAAAAGGTAATTTTTAGTGCGAATAGACAGTTACAAATCCGATCTTGGACCAATAGCAGCAGGAGTTCCACAAGGATCAATTCTGGCACCACTATTATTCAATATATTCATGCACTACCTTCCAAATACAAATCCCATATCCACAGCTATGAATGCCGATGACACCGTTGTTTTCTATTCGCATCCAGACTTAAGTACTGCAATCAACAGGCCTCAAATATCATTACATAAGTGGTTCAAAATGTGACGAGTAGTATTAAATACTAATAAAACGGAAACGAAAATAATAATCTTAAGAACTTATCAAAATCCATCCCCATTGGACCTGCAGGGAAAACAACTAACATGGAAGCCTTCAGAAACACCAGTCAAATATTTAGGCGTAATGCTTGACATTAAATTAACCTGGAATTCTCATATATCTTACATTTCCACAATAGCCATTTCTAGAATTTAAAGCTGTATCCATTGCTACAGAAGAAATCACAGCTTGATCTGGAGAGTTACAAGTCTCTTATACGCCCCATAATTTCTTACACTGCTCCTGTATGGGGTACACATTCAATTTCAGGTTATACAAAACAAATTTCTCCGCAGTATTACAAAGGCTCCATGGTTCATTAGAAATGATCTACACCATCAGGAACTTGGTATTCTTCCCATACATCTGTACTTCAAATTGATATCAAAGACATTCTTCCTTAGATTATCTGAAGTACCAGGTTCTGTAACCTATGACATTGGACGAAGAAACTTCGAAAGGACCAGACTGAAAAGAAAACTGCCTCAAGACATCCTACTCACTGATTCAGAAGATGGTGACTTTTCTCACTAATTCAAAGTATATCGTCTATTTTTCTCAAAACACCAATGATCATAATCTAGCCTCGCATATCTAACCTCTCTTTTCAATCGTTATCCACCTTATTTAATGTTATTGTATGTAGTTATTCTGTTATATACTTTGTCTTTTATTATCTTTCATTTAAATTTGTTCTTAATTATTTTCTGTTCATATTATAAATTTATCACATATTGTGTATGTTAGAGGACAGTAATTGCTCAGTTGTTAATTTGTATGCAATACTTATGTAATTTACCAATGTCTTGCATAGCAATACTGCTGATCAACCAAATAATAAATAAATAAAAGAGAAGAGGTGATAGTCACTGGGTGCTAGATCTGGCGAATATGGTAGGTGTTCAAATAATTCCAACTTTAATTCGCACATTTTCCCCATTGCTGAACGATGGGCAGGAGCATTGTCGTGAAAAACCAAAGTTTTTTTCTTTGCCAAATGCGGTCGTTTACTTTTCACGTCATCACTCAAACGTTGTAGTAAACTTTTGTAGTATTCACTAGTGATAATTTTACCCCTTTTAAAGTAATCAATAAAATTAATTCCCTGTACATCCCATACCCTTGTTAGCTGACAAATTAACTTTGCCTCTTTCTTGGAGTTGTTTCACCTAGCACAATCCAGTGTTTTGGTTATGATTTACTTTCTGGAGTGTAGTGATGTATCCAAGTTTCATCCATGTTAATAAGCAGTCTCAAAAATTCTCTGGGATTTTTACAGTAGAGCTCTAAATTCTTAATAGAAATAGCTTTTCTTTACAGCTTTTTATCAGGTATCAACAAGCGCGGTACCCATCTTCCACAGGCCTTGTTAAAGTCCAAAACATTACTTAACATATTGCCTGCATATCGGTTACAATCTCTGCTATCTCAAACACGTTTAATCTGCGGTCTTCCAGTACTAAACAGTGAATGTTTTCAATGATTTCTTGAGTTGTTGACTTCCACAGGACGTCCAGAGCGAGGCTCATCACTAGTGCTCGTACGTCCCATTTTAACTGTACAACCAACCTTTTATTTGTTGTATATGAAGGGACAGAGCGAGGCTCATCACTAATGCTCGTACGTCCCATTTTAACTGTACAGCCAACCTTTTATTTGTTTTATATGAAGGGACAGAACAAGGCTCATCATTAGTACTCGTACGTCCCATTTTAACTATACAACCAACATTTTAATTATTGTATATGAAGGGACAGAGCGAGGCTCAACACTAGTACTCGTACGTCCCATTTTAACTATACAACCAACCTTTTAACTATTGTATATGAAGGGACAGAGCGAGGCTCATCACTATAACTCGTACGTCCCATTTTAAACTCTACAACCAACCTTTTATTTGTTTTATATGAAGGGACAGAACAAGGCTCATCATTAGTACTCGTACGTCCCATTTTAACTATACAACCAACATTTTAATTATTGTATATGAAGGGACAGAGCGAGGCTCATCACTAGTACTCGTACGTCCCATTTTAACTATACAACCAACCTTTTAACTATTGTATATGAAGGGACAGAGCGAGGCTCACCACTAGTACTCCTACGTCCCATTTTAAACTCTACAACCAACCTTTTATTTGTTTTATATGAAGGGACAGAGCAAGGCTCATCATTAGTGCTCGTAGGTCCCATTTTAACTATACAACCAACATTTTAATTATTGTATATGAAGGGACAGAGCGAGGCTCATCACTAGTACTCGTACGTCCCATTTTAAACTCTACAACCAACCTTTTAATTATTGTATATGAAGGGACAGAGCGAGGCTCATCACTAGTACTCGTACATCCCATTTTAAACTCTACAACCAACCTTTTAATTATTGTATATGAAGGGACAGAGCGAGGCTCATCACTAGTACTCGTATGTCCCATTTTAAACTCTACAACCAACCTTTTAATTATTGTATATGAAGTGACAGAGCGAGGCTCATCACTAGTGCTCGTACGTCCCATTTTAACTATACAACCAACCTTTTAATTATTGTATATGAAGGGACAGAGCGAGGCTCATCACTAGTACTCGTACGTCCCATTTTAACTATACAACCAACCTTTTAACTATTGTATATGAAGGGACAGAGCGAGGCTCATCACTAGTACTCGTACGTCCCATTTTAAACTATACAGCCAACCTTTTAACTATTGTATATGAAGGGACAGAGCGAAGCTCATCACTAGTACTCGTACGTCCCATTTTAAACTCTACAACCAACCTTTTAATTATTGTATATGAAGGGACAGAGCGAGGCTCATCACTAGTACTCGTACGTCCCATTTTAAACTCTACAACCAACCTTTTAATTATTGTATATGAAGGGACAGAGCGAGGCTCATCACTAGTACTCGTACGTCCCATTTTAAACTCTACAACCAACCTTTTAATTATTGTATATGAAGTGGCAGAGCGAGGCCCATCACTAGTGCTCGTACGTCCCATTTTAAACTCTACAACCAACATTTTAATTATTGTATATGAAGGGACAGAGCGAGGCTCATCACTAGTACTCGTACGTCCCATTTTAAACTCTACAACCAACCTTTTAATTATTGTATATGAAGGGACAGAGCGAGGCTCATCACTAGTACTCGTACGTCCCATTTTAAACTCTACAACCAACCTTTTAATTATTGTATATGAAGGGACAGAGCGAGGCTCATCACTAGTACTCGTACGTCCCATTTTAAACTATACAGCCAACCTTTTAATTATTGTATATGAAGGGACAGAGCGAGGCTCATCACTAGTACTCGTACGTCCCATTTTAAACTCTACAACCAACCTTTTAATTATTGTATATGAAGGGACAGAGCGAGGCTCATCACTAGTACTCGTACGTCCCATTTTAAACTCTACAACCAACCTTTTAATTATTGTATATGAAGTGGCAGAGCGAGGCCCATCACTAGTGCTCGTACGTCCCATTTTAAACTCTACAACCAACATTTTAATTATTGTATATGAAGGGACAGAGCGAGGCTCATCACTAGTACTCGTACGTCCCATTTTAAACTCTACAACCAACCTTTTAATTATTGTATATGAAGGGACAGAGCGAGGCTCATCACTAGTACTCGTACGTCCCATTTTAAACTCTACAACCAACCTTTTAATTATTGTATATGAAGGGACAGAGCGAGGCTCATCACTAGTACTCGTACGTCCCATTTTAAACTATACAGCCAACCTTTTAACTATTGTATATGAAGGCACAGAGCGAGGCTCATCACTAGTACTCGTACGTCCCATTTTAAACTCTACAACCAACATTTTAATTATTGTATATGAAGGGACAGAGCGAGGCTCATCACTAGTACTCGTACGTCCCATTTTAAACTCTACACCCAACCTTTTAATTATTGTATATGAAGGGACAGAGCGAGGCTCATCTCTAGTACTCGTACGTCCCATTTTAAACTCTACAACCAACCTTTTAATTATTGTATATGAAGGGACAGGGCGAGGCTCATCACTAGTACTCGTACGTCCCATTTTAAACTCTACAACCAACCTTTTAATTATTGTATATGAAGGGACAGAGCGAGGCTCATCACTAGTACTCGTACGTCCCATTTTAAACTCTACAACCAACCTTTTAATTATTGTATATGAAGGGACAGAGCGATGCTCATCACTAGTACTCGTACGTCCCGTTTTAAACTCTACAACCAACCTTTTAATTATTGTATATGAAGTGACAGAGCGATGCTCATCACTAGTACTCGTACGTCCCATTTTAAACTCTACAACCAACCTTTTAATTATTGTATATGAAGTGACAGAGCGAGGCTCATCACTAGTACTCGTACGTCCCGTTTTAAACTCTACAACCAACCTTTTAATTATTGTATATGAAGGGACAGAGCGATGCTCATCACTAGTACTCGTACGTCCCGTTTTAAACTCTACAACCAACCTTTTAATTATTGTATATGAAGGGACAGAGCGATGCTCATCGCTAGTACTCGTACGTCCCATTTTAATCTCTACAACCAACCTTTTAATTATTGTATATGAAGGGACAGAGCGAGGCTCATCTCTAGTACTCGTACGTCCCATGTTAAACTCTACAACCAACCTTTTAATTATTGTATATGAAGGGACAGGGCGAGGCTCATCACTAGTACTCGTACGTCCCGTTTTAAACTCTACAACCAACCTTTTAATTATTGTATATGAAGGGACAGAGCGAGGCTCATCACTAGTACTCGTACGTCCCATTTTAATCTCTACAACCAACCTTTTAATTATTGTATATGAAGGGACAGAGCGATGCTCATCACTAGTACTCGTACGTCCCGTTTTAAACTCTACAACCAACCTTTTAATTATTGTATATGAAGGGACAGAGCGAGGCTCATCACTAGTACTCGTACGTCCCATTTTAATCTCTACAACCAACCTTTTAATTATTGTATATGAAGGGACAGAGCGATGCTCATCACTAGTACTCGTACGTCCCGTTTTAAACTCTACAACCAACCTTTTAATTATTGTATATGAAGGGACAGAGCGAGGCTCATCACTAGTACTCGTACGTCCCATTTTAAACTCTACAACCAACCTTTTAATTATTGTATATGAAGGGACAGAGCGAGGCTCATCACTAATACTCGTACGTCCCATTTTAAGCTCTACAACCAACCTTTTAATTATTGTATATGAAGGGACAGAGCGAGGCTCATCACTAGTACTCGTGCGTCCCATTTTAAACTCTACACCCAACCTTTTAATTATTGTATATGAAGGGACAGAGCGAGGCTCATCACTAATACTCGTACGTCCCATTTTAAGCTCTACAACCAACCTTTTAATTATTGTATATGAAGGGACAGAGCGAGGCTCATCACTAGTACTCGTACGTCCCATTTTAAACTCTACACCCAACCTTTTAATTATTGTATATGAAGGGACAGAGCGAGGCTCATCACTAGTACTCGTACGTCCCATTTTAAACTCTACAACCAACCTTTTAATTATTGTATATGAAGGGACAGAGCGAGGTCATCACTAGTACGCGTACGTCCCATTTTAAACTCTACAACCAACCTTTTAATTATTGCATATGAAGGGACAGAGTCTTTCAATGTACTGACTCTTTCCTCCTTGGCCTCTTCATACGATAAGTATTTAATCACTGCTCGTTTTTCCAAATCCTCTATTTGCATGAAAACTCTACACTTGTCTTGTTTAAGATGCTTTCATTCAAAAAGTAAACAAGTTATTGACCTGTAACTATGGATGCAAGTTAGTATTAGGTTAAACTATATGATGTTATCTGTCAAACTGGCCCAGTGGCGCCATCTCTACTTACCAACCGACCCCCGTATTTTATAGTTAACGTACTCAAGGGTTTTGTACAGAGCACGGCAATTTGCTGTGCTATTGTTGGTACACGTACACTAATAGGAACTGTCGGAACCTGAGTGCTATAGTTTGCGTATACTCGATAGTTTATGAAAAATTCTAGATTGTTCACTGAATTGTGATTTTGTTTGTAGCGTTCTGTGTATCAACCAATTCTGATGTTGTGACTGCTGTATGGCAAATATTCCCATCATTTGAGTTCACTTAACACTACACGTCACAACCAGGAAACACGTGCGAGGCAAAAACCTCACTCCTTTCTTGGTCATCTAATGAAACAATAAGTAATGAAAAGCTGATATATTATAAAGTATCGAAGGTTTGTTACGCTGTTACGCTTTATGACAAATTCATTTTTGTATAGTGAACCATTTCGGAGATATTCCTTATTGTTGGTGTGAATATGCCAAACAGTAACTTACACATCTTTTATCTCTTGCTCATAGAAACGGAACGTAATTACAAAGTTATCACATAGTGATCAGGTATATAAAACATTTGACTATAACTTACACTACTGTGTTCCCTTGTAAGTAAATAAGATAAGAGCATTCTCCATGGATTTTGTAAAATGAACGAGCGTTTCTGAATCATATTTTCACACTGACTGCAGAACTGAAATACTTTTTCGCGCCACGTCAAATTATTTTCAATTCAAAATGTTACATTTTGAAAAAATTTTGTGTGGCACACTAGGCTGCTACTTAAAGCACATCGCATTGGTCTCCCTTATTACCTTATACAAATCATTGCAAGTTTTCTCACTACTAGAAATTTTGTGGTGCGCATTGCTGGTCTCACATCCACCCGAAGGCTCAGCACTTGCACCAGGTACTCCTCTTTAATATCTACATTTCTCATCTTCCTGTTATATGAAGCTCCAATTTGCACGGCTTTGTATGCTGATGACACTGCTGTCTTTTGTTCCCACTCCAATATCCGTCGTGACATTGACGAACTGCAAACAGCCCTGGATCGAATAGCTCACTGGTTTCTAACTGGCGCATTTCCCTCAACACTAACAAGACAGAGGTTAAGATCTTCTCTTTTCGTCCTTATAGGAATACTCCTTCACTATAGCTGCTTGGGGAACAGCTCTCATGGTTACCTACCAGTGTACCAGTGAAATATCTTGGGGTGATACTGGACACTTGACTTACTTGGAACGACCACATCTGTCGGTCTGTTACACTAGAGTTTTCCCGGCTATCAAAACTGTACTCTTTACTCAATAGGCGCATCCTCCTTCTTTACGAATCCCCAGTCCGTCCCTATGTAGCTCCAGTCTGGGGTGGCACGAGCAAGACTACAGCTACTAAAAAGCAGGGTGCTCCGTACAGTTACAAATGCTCCATGGTTCGTCAGAAACCAGCAACTTCACCTTGAATTTGGTGTTCTACCTGTTCACCAGTGCATCAGTCGGCTGGCCCGTCCTTTCTTTTACCATCTCTAGTCCGTCCCATTTTTACCTCTGTAGCTCCAGTATGGGGTGGCAGGAGCAAGACTACAGGAAGTATAAAACAGGGTGCTCCGTACAGCTACAAAAGCTCCATGGTTCAGCAGAAACCAACAACTTCACCTTGATTTTGGTGTTCCCCTTGTTCACCAGTACATCAGTCGGCTGGCCCGTCCTTTCTTTTACCATCTCCAGTCCGTCCCATTTTTACCTCTGTAGCTCCAGTCTGGGGTGATATCAGCAAGACTACAGGTACTACAAAACAGGGTGCTCCGTACAGCTACAAAAGCTCCATGGTTCAGCAGAAACCAACAACTTCACCTTGATTTTGGTGTTCCCCTTGTTCACCAGTACATCAGTCGGCTGGCCCGTCCTTTCTTTTACCATCTCCAGTCCGTCCCATTTTTACCTATGTAGCTCCAGTCTGGGGTGATATCAGCAAGACTACAGGTACTACTAAACAGGGTGCTCCGTACAGCTACAAAAGCTCCATGGTTCAGCAGAAACCAACAACTTCACCTTGATTTTGGTGTTCCCCTTGTTCACCAGTACATCAGTCGGCTGGCACGTCCTTTCTTTTACCATCTCTAGTCCGTCCCATTTTACCTATGCAGCTCCAGTCTGGGGTGGCACGAGCAAGACTACAGGTACTACAAAACAGGGTGCTCCGTACAGCTACAAATGCTCCATGGTTCGTCAGAAACCAGCAACTTCACCTTGATTTTGGTGTTCTACCTGTTCACCAGTACATCCGCCGGCTGGCACGTCCTTTCTTTTACCATCTCTAGTCCGTCCCATTTTACCTATGCAGCTCCAGTCTGGGGTGGCACGAGCAAGACTACAGGTACTACAAAACAGGGTGCTCCGTACAGCTACAAATGCTCCATGGTTCGTCAGAAACCAGCAACTTCACCTTGATTTTGGTGTTCTACCTGTTCACCAGTACATCCGCCGGCTGGCACGTCCTTTCTTTTACAATCTCCAGGAGGTCCCTGAAGCTGTTACCTACAATCTCGACACGTACTGTAGTATAATAATATTATCCTGTGTTTATCATTTGTTACAAAGGCTGGACAGCTTAGAATTTTAAATTCATTACTCAAAACAGGAAATAAGTATTGTTATACTTATATTTATGTTTATTAAAATCTACCAACTATATCCGCCCTAAGGGCATGCACAAGAGTGTCTTCCTCTTGAAATTAATAATTCCAAAGACTGGAGGTTCTTCAAAGATTCATCTGAAAAACCCTTACAGGTGATTTCCTTTTTAATGGAAACATTCAACTTTCCATTCTTGTAGCCCACTCTTTTGTTTTAAAGGAGACAAGAAAATGTGAAACTTTTTTAACAAAAACTATGACTAGTGAGTGTAGATTTCAATATTACTGGCCAACAGGCTGGATTCACAAAATATATTTGTTTCTTATGTTAATAGGATATCAGAGCTAGAACAGAACACTGGGAAAGTGTACTGCTGTCATGTAGGACTAATTTAACAACGGCCGGAAAGAAATGAAAGTCCTATTGACCCCTCAAAGGTAGTGTTGTCTTCTGGCCATGTAAAACAATTTGTGAAAACTCTAGATAAAGATAGTCAATGCTTTATGTTATATTTCCTTCATTATCCTAAGAACCACAAATTTGAAGCCTGAGTGTAAAATACCATGAGGGATGCTTCGAATGGTTTCAGAAATGTTTTTAGAAGTTAAAAAAGACCCGAATTATGTCAACATACCAAATGAAAGTTACGTTAAAAAGCTTCAAATGGGTGTCAAAGTACACGTACACAATTCCCTGATAATTAAGAGATTTTAATAAGGAGCAGGGTGAAATATTTCGCCAGGATAAAAATAATATGGAAATGAAATATCAATGAAGTGGAGTGTTCTGACCACGGTGGACTATTGTTGGATGAATAACGTGCGAGAATGTCAAAGAAGAGAACATTTTAAGTACAATATTAGGCTAAGGCTAAGAATGCATTTTTAATTATTATTAGTTAATGATTAATTATTCACAAATAAATTATAATTATGGCCTATATTTAAATACAAAATTCTTGTTAAAAGAAATTTTCGCTACTTTTCACAAAGCTTTAATTACATTTCTGTTAAATAAGAGCCAAAGCTTTCTTGACGACGAATTTGTCCAAGATGTTCTCGGGAAACAAGCCAGGTGAAAAACCGATTAGAAATCTACGTTTAGGGAGTGTGCATCCCTGCCATCATCAGGATATTTTATATGCTCTGCCAGTCCAGGCTTCTGATGTATTAAACGAATGCTCCGTTCATGTTCGTTTATTCTGGTAGCGAATGTCCTTCCGGTTTGTCCTATATACGGTGTCTCACATTCAAAGGGAATGCGGTACACTCCCGAAAGTTGGCTCTGACAGTCCAGACTTCTCATGTTGTATTAAACGAACGCTCCGTTCATGTTCGTTTATTCTGGTAGCGAATGTCCTTCCGGTTTGTCCTATATACGGTGTCTCACATTCAAAGGGAATGTGGTACACTCCCGAAAGTTGGCTCTGACAGTCGAGACTTCTCAGGTTGTATTAAACGAACGCTCTGTTCATGTTCGCTTATTCTGGTAGCGAATGTCCTTCCGGTTTGTCCTATATACGGTGTCTCACATTCAAAGGGAATGCGGTACACTCCCAAAAGTTGGCTCTGACAGTCCAGACTTCTCAGGTTGTATTAAACGAACGCTCTGTTCATGTTCGCTTATTCTGGTAGCGAAGGTCCTTCCGGTTTGTCCTATATACGGTGTCTCACATTCAAAGGGAATGCGGTACACTCCCGAAAGTTGGCTCTGACAGTCCAGACTTCTCAGGTTGTATTAAACGAACGCTCTGTTCATGTTCGCTTATTCTGGTAGCGAATGTCCTTCCGGTTTGTCCTATATACGGTGTCTCACATTCAAAGGGAATGGGGTACACTCCCGAAAGTTGGCTCTGTCAGTCCAGACTTCTCAGGTTGTATTAAACGAATGCTCCGTTCATGTTCGTTTATTCTGGTAGCGAATGTCTTTCCGGTTTGTCCTATATACGGTGCCTCACAATCACAGGGAATGCGGTACACTCCCGAAAGTTGGCGCTATGATCTGTCAATCCAGACTTCTTAGGTTGTATTAAACGAACGCTCCGTTAAAGTTCGTTTATTCTGTTAGCCATGGTTCTTCCGGTTTGTCCTATATACGGTGTCTCACATTCACAGGGAATGCGGTACACTCCCGGAAGTTAGCGCTATGGTCTGTCAGTCCATACTTCTCAGGTTGTATTAAACGAACGCTCCGTTCATGTTCGTTTATTCTGGTAGCGAATGTCCTTCCGGTTTGTCCTATATACGGTGTCTCACATTCACAGGGAATGCGGTACACTCACGGAAGTTGGCGCTATGATCTGTCAGTCCAGACCTCTCATAATGTATTAAACGAACGCTCCGTTCATGTTCGTTTATTCTGGTAGCGAATGTCCTTCCGGTTTGTCCTATATACGGTGTCTCACATTCACAGGGAATGCGGTACACTCCCGAAAGTTGCCTCTGTCAGTCCAGACTTCTCAGGTTGTATTAAACGAACGCTCCGTTCATGTTCGTTTATTCTGGTAGCGAATGTCCTTCCGGTTTGTCCTATATACGGTGTCTCACATTCACAGGGAATGCGGTACACTCCCGGAAGTTGGCGCTATGGTCTGTCAGTCCCGACTTCTCAGGTTGTATTAAACGAACGCTCCGTTCATGTTCGTTTATTCTGGTATCGAATGTCCTTCCGGTTTGTCCTATATACGGTGTCTCACATTCACAGGGAATGCGGTACACTCCCGGAAGTTGGCGCTATGGTCTGTCAGTCCAGAGTTCTCAGGTTGTATTAAACGAATGCTCCGTTCATGTTCCTTTATTCTGGTAGCGATGATCCTTCCGGTTTGTCCTATATACGGTGTCTCACGTTCAAAGGGAATGCGGTACACTAATGGAAGTTGGCGCTATGTTCTGTCAGTCCAGACTTCTCAGGTTGTATTAAACGGATGCGCCGTTTATGTTCGTTTATTCTGGTAGCGAATGTCCTTCCGGTTTGTCCTATATACGGTGTCTTACATTCACAGGGAATGTGGTACACTTCCGGAAGTTGGCGCTATGGTCTGTCAGTCAAGACTTCTCAGGTTGTATTAAACGAACCCTCCGTTCATGTTCGTTTATTCTGGTAGCGATTGTCCTTCCGATTTGTCCTATATACGGTGTTCCACATTCATAGGGAATGCGGTACACTCCCGAAAGTTGGCGCGATGGTCTGTCAGTCCAAACTTCTCAGGTTGTATTAAACGAATTGCGCCGTTTATGTTCGTTTATTCTGGTAGCGAATGTCCTTCCGGGTTGTCCTATATACGGTGTCTCACATTCACAGGGAATGCGCTACACTCCCGGAAGTTGGCGCTATGGTCTGTCAGTCCAGACTTCTCAGGTTGTATTAAACGAACGCTCCGTTCATATTCGTTTATTCTGGTAGCGAATGTCCTTCCGGTTTGTCCTATATACGGTGTCTCACACTCACAGGGAATGCGGTACACTCCCGGAAGTTGGCGCTATGGTCTGTCAGTCCATACTTCTCAGGTTGTATTAAACGAACGCTCCGTTCATGTTCGTTTATTCTGGTAGCGAATGTCCTTCCGGTTTGTCCTATATACGGTGTCTCACATTCACAGGGAATGCGGTACACTCCCGGAAGTTGGCGCTATGGTCTGTCAGTCCAGACTTCTCAGGTTGTATTAAACGAACGCTCCGTTCATGTTTGTTTATTCTGGTAGCAATGTCCTTCCGGCTTGTCCTATTTACGGTGTCCCACATTCACAGGGAATGCGGTACACTCCCGAAAGTTGGCGCTATGGTCTGTCAGTCCAAACTTCTCAGGTTGTATTAAACGAATGCGCCGTTCATGTTCCTTTATTCTGGTAGCGATGATCCTTCCGGTTTGTCCTATATACGGTGTCTCACGTTCAAAGGGAATGCGGTACACTAATGGAAGTTGGCGCTATGTTCTGTCAGTCCAGACTTCTCAGGTTGTATTAAACGGATGCGCCGTTTATGTTCGTTTATTCTGGTAGCGAATGTCCTTCCGGTTTGTCCTATATACGGTGTCTTACATTCACAGGGAATGTGGTACACTTCCGGAAGTTGGCGCTATGGTCTGTCAGTCAAGACTTCTCAGGTTGTATTAAACGAACGCTCCGTTCATGTTCGTTTATTCTGGTAGCGATTGTCCTTCCGATTTGTCCTATATACGGTGTTCCACATTCATAGGGAATGCGGTACACTCCCGAAAGTTGGCGCGATGGTCTGTCAGTCCAAACTTCTCAGGTTGTATTAAACGAATTGCGCCGTTTATGTTCGTTTATTCTGGTAGCGAATGTCCTTCCGGGTTGTCCTATATACGGTGTCTCACATTCACAGGGAATGCGCTACACTCCCGGAAGTTGGCGCTATGGTCTGTCAGTCCAGACTTCTCAGGTTGTATTAAACGAACGCTCCGTTCATATTCGTTTATTCTGGTAGCGAATGTCCTTCCGGTTTGTCCTATATACGGTGTCTCACACTTACAGGGAATGCGGTACACTCCCGGAAGTTGGCGCTATGGTCTGTCAGTCCATACTTCTCAGGTTGTATTAAACGAACGGTCCGTTCATGTTCGTTTATTCTGGTAGCGAATGTCCTTCCGGTTTGTCCTATATACGGTGTCTCACATTCACAGGGAATGCGGTACACTCCCGGAAGTTGGCGCTATGGTCTGTCAGTCCAGACTTCTCAGGTTGTATTAAACGAATGCTCCGTTCATGTTCGTTTATTCTGGTAGCCATAGTCCTTCCGATTTGTCCTATTTACGGTGTCCCACATTCACAGGGAATGCGGTACACTCCCGAAAGTTGGCGCTATGGTCTGTCAGTCCAAACTTCTCAGGTTGTATTAAACGAATGCGCCGTTTATGTTCGTTTATTCCTGGTAGCGAATGTCCTTCCGGTTTGTCCTATATACGGTGTCTCACATTCACAGGGAATGCGGTACATTCCCGGAAGTTGGCGCTATGCTCTGTCAGTCGACTTCTCAGGTTGTATTAAACGAATGCTCCGTTCATGTTCGTTTATTCTGGTAGCGATGGTCCTTCCGGTTTGTCCTATTTACGATGTCTCACGTTCAAAGGGAATGCGGTACACTCTCGGAAGTTGGCTCTGCCAGTCCAGACTTCTCAGGTTGCAATAAACGAATGCTCCGTTCATGTTCCTTTATTCTGGTAGCGATGGTCCTTCCGGTTTGTCCTATATACGGTGTCTCACATTCAAAGGGAATGCGGTACACTCCCGGAAGTTGGCGCTATGCTCTGTCAGTCGACTTCTCAGGTTGTATTAAACGAATGCTCCGTTCATGTTCGTTTATTCTGGTAGCGATGGTCCTTCCGGTTTGTCCTATTTACGATGTCTCACGTTCAAAGGGAATGCGGTACACTCTCGGAAGTTGGCTCTGCCAGTCCAGACTTCTCAGGTTGCAATAAACGAATGCTCCGTTCATGTTCCTTTATTCTGGTAGCGATGGTCCTTCCGGTTTGTCCTATATACGGTGTCTCACGTTCAAAGGGAATGCGGTACACTCCCGGAAGTTGGCGCTATGCTCTGTCAGTCGACTTCTCAGGTTGTATTAAACGAATGCTCCGTTCATGTTCGTTTATTCTGGTAGCGATGGACCTTCCGGTTTGTCCTATATACGATGTCTCACGTTCAAAGGGAATGCGGTACACTCCCGGAAGTTGGCGCTATGCTCTGTCAGTCGACTTCTCAGGTTGTATTAAACGAATGCTCCGTTCATGTTCCTTTATTCTGGTAGCGATGGTCCTTCCGGTTTGTCCTATATACGGTGTCTCACAATCACAGGGAATGCGGTACACTCCCGAAAGTTGGCTCTATGTTCTGTCAGTCGACTTCTCAGGTTGTATTAAACGAATGCTCCGTTCATGTTCGCTTATTCTGGTAGCGATGGACCTTCCGGTTTGTCCTATATACGATGTCTCACGTTCAAAGGGAATGCGGTACACTCCCGGAAGTTGGCGGTATGCTCTGTCAGTCGACTTCTCAGGTTGTATTAAACGAACGCTCCGTTCATGTTCGTTTATTCTGGTAGCGATGGACCTTCCGGTTTGTCCTATATACGGTGTCTCACGTTCAAAGGGAATGCGGTACACTCCCGGAAGTTGGCGCTATGCTTTGTCAGTCCAGACTTCTCAGGTTGTATTAAACGAATGCTCCGTTCATGTTCGTTTATTCTGGTAGTGATAGTCCTTCCGGTTTGTCCTATATACGATGTCTCACAATCACAGGGTATGCGGTACACTCCCGAAAGTTGGTTCTGTCAGTCCAGACTTCTCAGGTTGTATTAAACGAATGCTCCGTTCATGTTCATTTACTCTGGTAGCGGTGATCCTTCCGGTTTGTCCTATATACGGTGTCTCACGTTCAAAGGGAATGCGGTACACTAATGGAAGTTGGCGCTATGTTCTGTCAGTCCAGACTTCTCAGGTTGTATTAAACGGATGCGCCGTTTATGTTCGTTTATTCTGGTAGCGAATGTCCTTCCGGTTTGTCCTATATACGATGTCTCACATTCATAGGGAATGCGGTACACTCCCGAAAGTTGGCGCGATGGTCTGTCAGTCCAAACTTCTCAGGTTGTATTAAACGAATTGCGCCGTTTATGTTCGTTTATTCTGGTAGCGAATGTCCTTCCGGGTTGTCCTATATACGATGTCTCACATTCATAGGGAATGTGTTACACTCCCGAAAGTTGGCGCGATGGTCTGTCAGTCCAAACTTCTCAGGTTGTATTAAACGAATTGCGCCGTTTATGTTCGTTTATTCTGGTAGCGAATGTCCTTCCGGGTTGTCCTATATACGATGTCTCACATTCATAGGGAATGTGTTACACTCCCGAAAGTTGGCGCGATGGTCTGTCAGTCCAAACTTCTCAGGTTGTATTAAACGAATTGCGCCGTTTATGTTCGTTTATTCTGGTAGCGAATGTCCTTCCGGGTTGTCCTATATACGGTGTCTCACATTCACAGGGAATGCGCTACACTCCCGGAAGTTGGCGCTATGGTCTGTCAGTCCAGACTTCTCAGGTTGTATTAAACGAACGCTCCGTTCATGTTCGTTTATTCTGGTAGCGAATGTCCTTCCGGTTTGTCCTATATACGGTGTCTCACATTCACAGGGAATGCGCTACACTCCCGGAAGTTGGCGCTATGGTCTGTCAGTCCAGACTTCTCAGGTTGTATTAAACGAACGCTCCGTTCATGTTCGTTTATTCTGGTAGCGATGGTCCTTCCGGTTTGTCCTATTTACGATGTCTCACGTTCAAAGGGAATGCGGTACACTCCCGAAAGTTGGCGCTATGGTCTGTCAGTCCATACTTCTCAGGTTGTATTAAACGAACGCTCCGTTCATGTTCGTTTGTTCTGGTAGCGAATGTCCTTCCGGTTTGTCCTATATACGGTGACTCACATTCACAGGGAATGCGGTACATTCCCGGAAGTTGGCGCTATGCTCTGTCAGTCGACTTCTCAGGTTGTATTAAACGAATGCTCCGTTCATGTTCCTTTATTCTGGGAGCGATGGTCCTTCCGGTTTGTCCTATTTACGGTGTCTCACGTTCAAAGGGAATGCGGTACACTCCCGGAAGTTGGCGCTATGCTCTGTCAGTCGACTTCTCAGGTTGTATTAAACGAATGCTCCGTTCATGTTCCTTTATTCTGGTAGCGATGGTCCTTCCGGTTTGTCCTATTTACGGTGTCTCACGTTCAAAGGGAATGCGGTACACTCCCGGAAGTTGGCGCTATGCTCTGTCAGTCCAGACTTCTCAGGTTGTATTAAACGAATGCTCCGTTCATGTTCCTTTATTCTGGTAGCGATGGTCCTTCCGGTTTGTCCTATTTACGGTGTCTCACGTTCAAAGGGAATGCGGTACACTCCCGGAAGTTGGCGCTATGTTCTGTCAGTCCAGACTTCTCAGGTTGCAATAAACGAATGCTCCGTTCATGTTCCTTTATTCTGGTAGCGATGGTCCTTCCGGTTTGTCCTATATACGGTGTCTCACGTTCAAAGGGAATGCGGTACACTCCCGGAAGTTGGCGCTGTGCTCTGTCAGTCCAGACTTCTCAGGTTGTATTAAACGAATGCTCCGTTCATGTTCCTTTATTCTGGGAGCGATGGTCCTTCCGGTTTGCCCTATATACGATGTCTCACAATCACAGGGAATGCGGTACACTCCCGAAAGTTGGCTCTATGGTCTGTCAGTCCAGACTTCTCAGGTTGTATTAAACGAATGCTCCGTTCATGTTCGTTTATTCTGGTAGTGATAGTCCTTCCGGTTTGTCCTATATACGATGTCTCACAATCACAGGGAATGCGGTACACTCCCGAAAGTGGGCTCTGTCAGTCCAGACTTCTCAGGTTGTATTCAACGAATGCTCCGTTCATGTTCGTTTATTCTGGTAGCGATGGTCCTCCCGGTTTGTCCTATATACGGTGTCTCACATTCACAGGGAATGCGGTACACTCCCGAAAGTTGGCTCTATGGTCTGTCAGACCAGACTTCTCAGGTTGTATTAAACGAATGCTCCGTTCATGTTCATTTATTCTGGTAGCGGTGATCCTTCCGGTTTGTCCTATATACGATGTCTCACATTCACAGGGAATGTGTTACACTCCCGAAAGTTGGCTCTATGGTCTGTCAGTCCAGACTTCTCAGGTTGTATTAAACGAATGCTCCGTTCATGTTCGTTTATTCTGGTAGCGATGATCCTTCCGGTTTGTCCTATATACGATGTCTCACATTCACAGGGAATGCGGTACACTCCCGAAAGTTGGCTCTATGGTCTGTCAGTCCAGACTTCTCAGGTTGTATTAAACGAATGCTCCGTTCATGTTCGTTTATTCTGGTAGCGGTGATCCTTCCGGTTTGTCCTATATACGATGTCTCACATTCACAGGGAATGCGGTACACTCCCGAAAATTGGCTCTATGCTCTGTCAGTCCAGACTTCTCAGATTGTATTAAACGAATGCTCCGTTCATGTTCGTTTATTCTGGTAGCGATGGTCCTCCCGGTTTGTCCTATATACGGTGTCTCACAATCACAGGGAATGCGGTACACTCCCGAAAGTTGGCTCTGTGCTCTGTCAGACCAGACTTCTCAGGTTGTATTAAACGAATGCTCCGTTCATGTTCGTTTATTCTGGTAGCGATGGTCCTTCCGGTTTGTCCTATATACGATGTCTCACATTCACAGGGAATGCGGTACTCTCCCGAAAATTGGCTCTATGCTCTGTCAGTCCAGACTTCTCAGGTTGTATTAAACGAATGCTCCGTTCATGTTCCTTTATTCTGGGAGCGATGGTCCTTCCGGTTTGTCCTATATACGATGTCTCACAATCACAGGGAATGCGGTACACTCCCGAAAGTTGGCTCTATGCTCTGTCAGTCCAGACTTCTCAGGTTGTATTAAACGAATGCTCCGTTCATGTTCCTTTATTCTGGGAGCGATGGTCCTTCCGGTTTGTCCTATATACGATGTCTCACAATCACAGGGAATGCGGTACACTCCCGAAAGTTGGCTCTATGCTCTATCAGTCCAGACTTCTCAGGTTGTATTAAACGAATGCTCCGTTCATGTTCCTTTATTCTGGGAGCGATGGTCCTTCCGGTTTGTCCTATATACGATGTCTCACAATCACAGGGAATGCGGTACACTCCCGAAAATTGGCTCTATGCTCTGTCAGTCCAGACTTCTCAGGTTGTATTAAACGAATGCTCCGTTCATGTTCCTTTATTCTGGGAGCGATGGTCCTTCCGGTTTGTCCTATATACGATGTCTCACAATCACAGGGAATGCGGTACACTCCCGAAAGTTGGCTCTATGCTCTGTCAGTCCAGACTTCTCAGGTTGTATTAAACGAATGCTCCGTTCATGTTCCTTTATTCTGGGAGCGATGGTCCTTCCGGTTTGTCCTATATACGATGTCTCACAATCACAGGGAATGCGGTACACTCCCGAAAATTGGCTCTATGCTCTGTCAGTCCAGACTTCTCAGGTTGTATTAAACGAATGCTCCGTTCATGTTCCTTTATTCTGGGAGCGATGGTCCTTCCGGTTTGTCCTATATACGATGTCTCACAATCACAGGGAATGCGGTACACTCCCGAAAGTTGGCTCTATGCTCTGTCAGTCCAGACTTCTCAGGTTGTATTAAACGAATGTTCCGTTCATGTTCCTTTATTCTGGGAGCGAATGTCCTTCCGGTTTGTCCTATATACGGTGTCTCACATTCACAGGGAATGCGGTACACTCCCGAAAGTTGGCGCTATGCTCTGTCAGTCCAGACTTCTCAGGTTGTATTAAACGAATGCTCCGTTCATGTTCCTTTATTCTGGTAGCGATGGTCCTTCCGGTTTGTCCTATATACGATGTCTCACAATCACAGGGAATGCGGTACACTCCCGAAAGTTGGCTCTGTCAGTCCAGACTTCTCAGGTTGTATTAAACGAATGCTCCGTTCATGTTCGTTTATTCTGTTAGCGATGGTCCTTCCGGTTTGTCATATATACGATGTCTCACTAGTTGATCATTATGATGAGATGGGCTGGCAGAGTATTATTTTGATAACGACTATAAAGTCAATTATCGGGAGACGACGCAACAGTTACTGGGAGCGGAGAGTTGAGGAGGCTTTGACCATTTCCTCCGAGAGGAGCACGCTTAATCGTGAGGCAGGATTTCAGTTTAGCTCCTCTTGGAAGCCGGCCTTAAATGGAAATCCGTTGACTTAAGAAGTACAGATCTATACAGCTTGATCATCAAGTTAAGTAGTTACGTTTCTTTGACCCAATTAATTTTCCATATACTCACTGACATTTAATTTACTGAAAACGGTCCTTTGTTCAGGGATAAAGTTTTGTCTTTGTTTACATTTGTGTTATATCCAGTGATACATTTGCGGTTATAACATTTATTAAAATATCCTGATGATGGGAGAGATGTACGCTCTAATCGTCTTTTGGCCTGACTTGTTTCCCGGGAACATCTCGGACATACATTTCTGTTATTTATGTATAGTTTGTAGTTCTGACAGGACAGGACAAAATGGAGGTTATTTTCGGATTCATCATATAAAATCCATTTAGGATAACCCTTCAGATTCAAGAAAGAAGAAAACAAAACAGAAAATTATTTAGAAATGCAAAATAGCGTAATGTTTCACATGAAGTAGACAGTGTTTGTCCAAGAGTAGAGAATGTAGTGTGAATTATTGACGACGTTCCTGGACTACTGCCGGACCGAGTTGGAGCACTCACGTACAAAAGAGCAGTTTACCACAATGCCCTGTTTGTGACAAAAGAAGTCCGCCCTATTACCTTGTCACCCGGGGCTAAACGGCAGCCTGTATCCCTTCTCCAGGGTGGCAACATCACGAACAGCCACTTCAACATAATCGCTTTAAACGTGAATTTGCACGACAATGACCAAATAACTGTGTACCTTTTACCAATATCAAAGCGATTTGAAACACATCCGAACACAGTAGAGAAGTCTTTATCTAAACTTATCATTACTTAAAATAGTCTGTCTGTCAAAATGTTTGATCAATTAACTTCTAATTATCAATAGAAATTCATAAATATTTATTCATAATATTTAACAAATTCACATAACTATTTTCGAAATGTTATAATTACGTTATTTTTTATTAGATATTCTCATTATTTGTTATACAAATCCGAGATTTTATTTACATTTTAAAGAACTCTACCGTCGGAGTACTTCGTCTGTTCTTTTGTTTGTTAAGTAAGATGCAGAACTAAATAATGCTTTCTCACAAGTACATTGTATTATCTATCAATTGCATAAATATTTACAGGAATATTATCATTAGACATAGATTTAGCTATAAATCCAAGAGAATGAAATGATAAACCCTCTAAGTATGGAGTTTCATTTACTTCTTGTTCACCAATCAGAAATAAAGTTTTGATGCATAGTTCTAAGAACATTTACAGTACAAAGAGTAAGTATTGCGTTACATTAAGAAATACGCCATCATTTTAGGCAAAAGTCCGACTTTCCCCCAAGAAAACCTCCATAACACTTCTGATTAAAACAACAAATATTTTACATTCTTGTAAATAAATGAAATGTATATCTTGAATATTGTGAAAATATCTGGCCTGTGCTAAAAAGCAGGATGTATATGGCCGCGCCGTGACCGAGTATTGAGAGCAGTTGACTTACCAAAGCGGCGCGGGTTCGATGCCAAGTGACCGCATGTCAGATTTCCGGGTGCTCCGGTTTCGGAGAATATGCGGTACCACATACAGTAAAAGGGAGCAGGATATACCCATCAAACGTACTAGCAGTAAGTATTTCCGAGACAATATTTAACAAAACTGAATGTACTGTTTAAGAGAAACTAAAAGTTTTTGAAAAACTTCGTGCAAAGGTTTGTCTGCGCCGGAGGGATTTTCTTGTTGCATTCTTTGAAAATGCTAAACTTTTAAGTTCGAGATTTATGTGACAATGTTTTCTTTTGGTGCCAAGAGATCCATCAAGCATCAATATCACATATTTATTTGGACCGTAATTCCTAGGTACGCAGCAGAGAAAGTCAAAATTACATTTTTGATTAAACCGTTCCCTTCAAACACAGCTCGCGGTGTAGGTTTAGAACAAAACAGATATATCAAAAGAAATGGAAGGGAAAACCATTACTTGTACTTCAAGTGTAAGATATTAAAACGAGCTATGCCGTAGCTTGTGTGACAGACAACTTTACATGAAAATGTCTGATACTTGAGAAGAACAATCGGTATTTAATGATGTCGTTGCAACAAATAAACAAACAAAGAAAGGAAGTACGTACGTAAAGAAAGAGCTGCGAGCGACAGTTTGAGAGCCCGAGGCGAGGCGGCGAGTGAGCCTCGATTAAAGGCTTCTCCCTCTCTATCCCACGTAATGAAATATAGATTATTACTGAGACAAGCCTTGTTATCAACAAGCCGACACTACCGTACAGTGTCTGGAAACATAAGATGTCCAGGTACTTTAGGTATAGTGTCCGGCAACATTATGAGTCCATTTCTTTATCTACAGTGTCTGGAAACATAACACCTCCACCTTCTTCAATAACAGTGTCTGGAAACATTATTTGTCCACTTTCTTTAACTACAGTGTCCAGCAACATTATGTGTCCAATTTCTTTATGTACAGTGTCTGGAAACATAACACCTCCACCTTCTTCAATAACAGTGTCTGGAAACATTATTTGTCCACTTTCTTTAACTACAGTGTCCGGCAACATTACGTGTCCACTTTCTTTATATACAGTGTCTGGAAACATAACACATCCACTTTCTTCAAGAACAGTGTCTGGAAACATTACGTGTCCACTTTCTTTATGTACAGTGTCTGGAAACATAACACATCCACCTTCTTCAAGAACAGTGTCTGGAAACATTACGTGTCCACTTTCTTTATGTACAGTGTCTGGAAACATAACAGGTCCACATTCTTCAAGAACAGTGTCTGGAAACATTATTTGTCCACTTTCTTTATCTACAGTGTCCGGCAACATTACGTGTCCACTTTCTTTATGTACAGTGTCTGGAAACATAACACGTCCACTTCTTCAAGAACAGTGTCTGGAAACATAAGATGTCCAGGTACTTTAGCTACAGTGTCCGGTAACATTACGTGTCTACTTTCTTTATGTACAGTGTCTGGAAACATAACACGTGCACCTTCCTCAAGAACAGTGTCTGGAAACATTATTTGACCACTTTCTTTATCTACAGTGTCCGGCAACATTACGTGTCCACTTTCTTTATGTACAGTGTCTGGAAACATAACACGTCCACCTTCTTCAAGAACAGTGTCTGGAAACATTATTTGACCACTTTCTTTATCTACAGTGTCCGGAAACATTACGTGTCTACTTACTTTATGTACAGTGTCTGGAAACATAACACGTCCACTTCTTCAAGAACAGTGTCTGGAACGATAACACGTCCACCTTCTTCAAGAACAGTGTCTGGAAACATTATTTGACCACTTTCTTTATCTACAGTGTCCGGCAACATTACGTGTCAACTTTCTTTATGTACAGTATCTGGAAACATAACACGCCCACCTTCTTGAAGAACAGTGTCTAGAAACATAAGATGTCCAGGTACTTGAGCTACAGTGTCCGGCAACATTTCGTGCCCACTTTCTTTATGTACAGTGTCTGGAAACATAAGATGTCCAGGTACTTAAGCTACAGTGTCCGGCAACATTACGTGTCAACTTTCTTAATGTACAGTGTCTGGAAACATAAGATGTCCAGGTACTTTAGGTACAGTGTCCGGCAGCATTACGTGTCAACTTTCTTTATGTACAGTGTCTGGAAACATAACACGCCCACCTTCTTCAGGAACAGTGTCTGGAAACATAAGATGTCCAGGTACTTAAGCTACAGTGTCCGGCAACATTACGTGTCTACTTCCTTTATGTACAGTGTCTGGAAACATAACACGCCCACCTTCTTCAAGAACAGTGTCTGGAAACATAAGATGTCCAGGTACTTGAGCTACAGTGTCCGGCAACATTACGTGCCCACTTTCTTTATGTACAGTGTCTGGAAACATAAGATGTCCAGGTACTTTAGGTACAGTGTCCGGCAACATTACGTGTCCACTTGCTTTATCTACAGTGTCTGGAAACATAACACGTCCACCTTCTTCAAGAACAGTGTCTGGAAACGTTACTTGTCCACTTTCTTTATCTACAGTTTCTGGAAAAATAACACGTTCACCTTCTTCAAGAGCAATGTCTGGAAACATAACACGTCCAAGTGCTTTAGCTACAGTGTCTGGAAACATTATGTGTCCACTTTCTTTATCTTCAGTGTCTGGAAATATACGCGTCCACTTTATTCAAAAACAGTGTGTGGAATCTTAAAACGTCCAAGTACTTTAGCTACATTGTATGGAAACATTATGTGTCCACTTTCTTTATCTACAGTGTCTGGAAGCATAACACGTCCACCTTCTTCAAGAACAGTGTCTGGAAACATAAGACGTCCAAGTACTTTAGCTACAGTGTTTGGAAGCATTATGTGTCCACTTTCTTTATCTACAAAGTCTGGAAACTTTACACGTCCACCTTCTTCAAGAACAGTGTCTGGAAACATAAGACTTCCAAGTACTTTAGCTACAGTGTCTGGAAACATTATTTGTCCACTTTCTTTATCCACAGTGTCTGGAAACATAACACGTCCAACTTCTTCAAGAACAGTGTCTGGAAACATAAGACATCCAAGTACTTTAGCTACAGTGTCTGGAAACATAACACGTCCACCTTCTTCAAGAACAGTTTCTAGAAACATAAGACGTCCAGGTACTTTAGCTACAGTGCCTGGCAACATAAGACATGCAGGTACTTTACGTACAGTGTCTGGCAACATTACATGTCCACTTTCTTTATTTTTAGTGTCTGGAAACATAACACCTCTATCTTCTTCAAGAACAGTGTCTAGAAACATATGACTTCCAAGTACTTCAGGTACAGTGTCTGGCAACACTATGTCTCCACTTTATTTATGTATAGTGTCTGGAAACATTACACGTCCACATTCTTTATCTACAGTGTTTGGAAACATTACATGTCCACATTCTTAAGGTACAGTGTCTGGAAACATAAGACGTCCAGATGCTTTAGGCAACATTACATGTTCACATTCTTTCACTTTGTACCTGGCAACATTACATGTTAACATCCTTTAGGTACAGTGTCTGGAAACGTAAGACGTGCACGTTCTTCAGGTATAGTACCTGGAAACTTAAAATATCCATATTTTTCAGGTATAGTGTCTGGAAACATAATATGTCCACGTACTTCAGGTATAATATCGGAAACGTAAGACGTCCACGTACTTAAGGTACAGTATATGAAAACATAACACGTCCACCTTCTTCAGGTACAGTGTCTGGAAATATAATATGTCCACGTTCTTCAGGTATAATATCCGAAACGTAAGACATCCACGTTCATCAGATACAGTATCTGGAAACGTAACATGTCCACGTTCTTCATGTAGAATATCGGAAACTTAAGATGTCTGGTGTACCTACTTAAGGTACAGTGTCAGGAAACATAACGTGTCTACTTTCTTCAGGTACAGTGTCTGGAAACATGAGACGTCCATTTTTCAGGTACATTGTATAGAAACATAACATGTCCACTTTCTTCAGGTGTAATGTCTGAAAAAAAAACATATTTACGTTATTCAGGTACAGTGTCTGGAGATATACCTATGACGTGCACGTTCTTCAAGTACATCGTGTAGAGACGTAACATGTCCACGTTCTTAAGGCACAGTGCCTGGAAACATTATGTGTCCACATTCTTCAGGTACAGTGTCTGAAAGCATAACGTGCCCATGTTCTTCAGGTCCAGTGTGTGGAAACAAAATATGTCAACTTTCTTCAGATACAGTGTCTGGAGATATACCTATGACGTGCACGTTCTTCAAGTACATCGTGTAGAGACATAACATGGTCACTTTCTTTATGTACAGTTTCTGGAAACATAACATGTCCACGTTCTTCAGGCACAGTGTCTGGAAACATAACAATTACACGTTATTCCACTACAGTTTCTGGAAATAAAAGACGTCAAGATTTTGGGGTAACGTGTCTGGAAATATAACAGGTTCACGTTCTTCATGTAAAGTTAATGGAAACCTAACATGGACAGATCTTTGAGGTACAGTGGCTAGAATCAGAAGACGTCCACCCTCTTCAGATACAGTATCTGTAAAAGTAAGATATGAACCTGCTTCAGGTATAGTGTACGACAACATAACATGTCGACGATCTTCATGACGTCTTACAAAAGGAATTCAACATAATTCATGTACCTACAGTTTCTACAACACAAGACGTATGCATGGCTCAGGAACAAAATCTGGCAACACACAACATGGAAATTATTCAGAAACAGTGGCAACATAAGACGTAAACATGATTAAAATACAATGTCTGGCAACACAAGAGGTAAAATTATTCAGACATAGTGTGTGACAACATAATTAATGTTTCAAGAACAATATCTGGCAACAAATGAATGGGAATATTGAGAAACCCCACGTCATTTTTGTGCAAAATTGAGTTATTTATGACATCATACTTTAAATATATAGGCCGATCATAATGTAGAGAAACTCATGATGTTCTAACATTCTCTGTGCTGTTATGCAGCCATAAACTGAAGAGAAACCCCTACATGCACAAAGCATAAGGACTTTCTGAGAATTTTAATTTACCAGAACTGTTTCAAACAGAGAGAATAATAATATAATCAGTCTCCTATTCTTTGATTTAATCGATTGTTATTGATGATAAAATGCCAGACAGTGGGGATGTTCATGCAGAATGTGAGGAAGATCACATATTCCAACTGGCTGAATCGTTTGTAATTCCAACAAACCCTGTGAGTCAGGATTATCACGATAATGTGCCTATAAATGAGAAGAAAATGCAAGACTTATGACGATTTGTGCCACTCCTAACAAAAGATAAAATCATTCAGAGCTTCTACAACGACATATACAACTGGCCAACGTATGTCAAACAATGAACCTTTTGTAGAATATAATGCCAAAGAGCTGTCTTTGGAACAGTATGTTCCATTTTTGTCGTTGTCAACTATATAGCGTGGGTTAAGTAATAATTTATGCATATTTATTACAAAATATTTAGAAATCCCACATGTACACCAAATAAATGTTAACATAATTCCAAGAAAATGGATCAATAATGTCTGCAGTGCAATGGCATGCTTCATTCTACATTCATTTCACTGAAAACTGAGGACAAAAATTGATTTTATGCATAATTTTAAAAACTGGAATGTTTTTTGTAATCTCCTGCAAAATTTAGTTTGTTGGACATATGTGGTTTCTCAATAATCCGATTCAAATGGTATGAAAATTATTCATATATGCTGTCAGAATGTGCTTCTGGTACAGTGTCTGGCAACACCAGATGTGAACTGTACTGGCAACATAATACTCGAACACGTGTCTGCTAGATCCCTGTTTGTGTCACGAGGAGATCCAGGGGTCAAGAAGGCAATCGAACGAGCGACCTCCGTGTGTAGTAATAGTTCTTCTATCTCATACAGTTTGCACGTATAGAAAGGTCATCAAGAATGAAGAGAACTTCTGGGTACATTCTCATAAAATCAAGTTACTTAAATATTTCAGTTCTCACGCATATGAGCTGGGCTGAACTACGCTGCGGAGGAGATTCGCCACGGAGGTCCAAACTTGGTCTATTGTACCTATGTCCCGAAATGAAGCACACCAGTAGTAAGGATGAGGTGAGAGGACACAGGGCGTGGCCGACATAAGGAGCTAAGACAGTGAA
The DNA here is from genome assembly GCA_030765055.1 of Mantis religiosa. Taxonomy (NCBI): domain Eukaryota; kingdom Metazoa; phylum Arthropoda; class Insecta; order Mantodea; family Mantidae; genus Mantis; species Mantis religiosa. Next base: position 234,050,562 of record CM060951.1, on the reverse strand, counting down.
GAGTGCAGGATCCCTACAACTGACGAGTCAGAAACACGCCGGCGGGCCAATGCAGCCCTTATCCCAACCTTCTGTGGTTCAGAAACGGCCGCAACAGCCCGGGTTCGAAGACCGGGTAGCTTCCTACTGGAGGAGGAAGTAGATTTCCTCAGAGTATATCATCCTGCAATGTACCACCAAGACACTCGCCGACACTTCTATCCTGAAAGAGACCACCACAGACAGGAAATACGGAGGATGTAATTAAATTACGCAGCATTCGCCTAACAACCCAGGACATGGGTCAGGTAGGCCGGGCACAGAAATTGAACACAGGCCTTCCGAAGGCCTGAGATATCTCGCTCAGTTGAACATATGGAGGCAGGAGGGAAATTTCCTTTGAAATATTGGTGCCGCTTCCTACAATATCAGACATTACTTATGAGACAACTGGGGCGCCTGGATAGCGCAGCGGTTTCGTTCGCGGCTCCCGTGCTAAGGGTCCCAAGTTGGATTTTAAGGCGGCCCTATCCACGCCTTCACCTTTGTCTAGCACATGTGAAGTGTCCCTTACGCCCAACGTGGTTCGGAGTTCACGATATAAGCTGTAGGTCCTCTCGCCTCACCGTCATCTTCACTATCACCGTAACATTGGAGGTAATATACATCACCCTCTAGGTGCCTCTACCTGAGAAATGGGTCCGGTCATCACGTGGTGGGGCGAAGTTACCCCGAATGCCGAGGTTGCCATGTGGGGAACCAACCAACCACTTAAGACACAACTAACAGAGGCAAGTTTTCCAAACAAAGATGTTATGCTGAAGATATTGCCACCAAAATAAATTAATTTGTCAAACTGCTGATATTTGTTTCTTTTGGTAATATAAACTTCATATCAAAGGCATTGCTAAATCTGTAAGACTACATTGTGAAGATACATGGTCGTTTTCCATTATCAGACTTCACTCTGTAATTTATAATAAATTTGCTGCACAAAACTGTAAGTCTATGTTGCAGTTTGCTTAACAGATGGCAGTTTATGAAATTCACATATTTCCTAATGTAATAAGTTTGGCTTTTGATATTGTAAACAAGCTGCTGCCAAGGGCCGGAGCCGGGCGCTTGGGCAGGAGAGAAACAGACAGAGAGAGCCTCCGGAATTTTGCGGCCACGAAAGTTCCCGAAAGGTCTGCGGCATTCTAGAAACAATGTCTGGGGAGGTATAAATACTCGCAAGGTGTTAGAGCGGCAGTTGCCACAGTCGACGATTGAAGTGTACCGCAGTGATTTCATTCATTTGTTTTCGTGCAACAAAACACCGAGTGAGCCTTGAAGACAGCTGATTGTCAATTTCACGTCTTTTTACTGCAGCAAAAGTTGTTCTAAATTTGTGTGAACTAGATTTCCGAATCTACATAACCCTCGCAGTCACAAATATAAACTTCATAACAGAAACATTGCTGAATCGACTTCATTGTGAAAATACATGGTCGGTCGTTTTCCACTATCAGACTTCACTCTCTAATTTATAGTACAATCCATATAAACCTGAGCCATTTCAATAAGCCATAACCTTTGAATCAATAATAGGACACACTACAACTTTGAGAGAATATAATACACAATTGGGAGATTACATTACACTATTTACATCTCAGAGAAACTGTTGCAGGTGTCCTCCACCAGCATCTATGGATCGCTGGTCCCATTTTCTTTCGTACGATTGTAGACACTGAAGTTTATATGGGTATCTTCAAGACATTTGTGGAGCAGCTGGATGATATCGAATTGAGAGAAGGTTATTTCCAGCAAGATAGAACAACGTCCCATATATCTAATGGCACCATGGAACTTGTAACCAGTTTCTTTGATAATCGAATAATCTCAAAAGTCTGTGCCCCCCCCCCCCAGATCCCCTGATCTAACCTCACCGGATTTTTAAAATAGAGTGTACAAGAATAGGCCACGGACAATTGATGTTCTCAAGGAATCCATTCGACCCGAAATAAGTAACATTGACGAGGATACTCTCCGTAAACCTTGAGAGAATATGGTGAGACGAGTGCAAACATGTATAGATGCTGGTGGAGGACACTTGCAACATTTTCTCTGAGATGTAAATAGTGTAATGTAATCTCCCAATTGTGCATTATATTCTCTCAAAGTTGTACGTGTATCCTATTATTAGTTCAAAAGTTATGGCCAATTGAACTGGTTCAGGTTTATATGGATCACACTGTATAATAAATTTGCTGGTATAAGTCTATGTTGCACTTTGCTCGACAGAAGGCAGTTTATGAAATTCACATACTCATATCATTATTTGCTAATTTAATAAGCGTGGCTTTTGATACTCTAACCAAGTGACATTGTTGTGCTGCTGCCACGGGCTGAAGCCGAGCGCTTGACAGTAGAGCAGGAGACAGAACGTCCTGTCCATTCTTCCTGCTGCTAAAGTACTCGGAAGGTCTGCGACTTTCTAGAAACAATGGCTGGGGAGTTATAAATACCCGCAAGGTGTTAGAGCGGCAGTTGCGACAGTCGACGATTGAAGTGTACCGCAGTGATTTCTTTCATTTGTTTTCGTGCAGCAAAACACGGAGTCAGTCTCAAAGACGTAAACCTCGCAGTCACAATATTATCTGCGAAACTGATAACGTGGTTTAGTGGGATGTGTCTATTGTCTCTTCCACTTTGTTTTAACCACTTCATTGAAATAACATTTTAAGGACTGTCAGATATTTTGCAATATTGTAAGCTATTTAAGCACTGTAATGAATAGAGCACGGATTTCTAAGGGAAATGCTTATAAATGCTTTTTTTTTCTGAAATAATGGGCTTGCTTACTTATTTTATACTTTTTAATTAAAATAGCTTATGTAATCCAAATAATGCAAATTCAAAAGTAAATTCTCACTGCTAGCCGTCGTTTTCTCGTATCATTAAGAGGCTTTATAAAGATGTGAATTTTCTTGTCTTTAACGTAAAAAAGTGTACTGTCGCGACCATTGTTGTTGCCGGGCGCACAAAGGGTTTGACGCGGAGAGATAAAGAACAGCTTTTGCTCTGCGGAGATAAAGAGCTTGACGAAACAGATAAAGAGAGATAACTGGAAACTTCTAGTGACATCTTGATTGATAAAGAATATTCCACAACCGTCTGGAATCCTGAATGGTTGTATAAAAGGAAGGCGCGATTAGTTGGAGGGCAGTCGTAATGAGAGAGTTCAAATGGAACTTGAAAAACGTGCAGCTGTATTTTGAAAGTGAACGCTTTTGTTTGTGAGTGTGGCAGACGAACTGGAAGATTGTAATTGTGTATGTGACATAATTCTGCTACTGTAAGGGTTGACCAAAGTGTATTTCTACGGAAATAAAGAACATTTTGAATTTCTGCAAATTGGACCTTTAATTCTGCGAAGCCACAAAGTCACAATACTATCACCGATAAGAGTTGAAGAATGTCATGAAGACCTTCCAAATTTGCTTTTACCTCTTCAGCAAGTTTTAACTCTATGTGGTTCATGGTTAAAGGCTATGTTAGGGCATTTCAATGAAGTAAAAACAATGTTGTACAATCATTGCTACTGTACGGGAATGTTTTGCTAATATTGGCATCCCAGATAAGATAGAGTACACCCAAAATACCTTCTATAATAACACAGTCAGAAGCTCGAGATAATACCTTGGGGCATTCACTTTCTTTGACCAGGACCGACATGCGACATTGAGATTCTTTTTACTTTATAAAAAAAATTCTTCACTCAAATGCGAGAGGTTCACACAAGAAAATCTCAAGATAACTTCCCTCCTGTACTGTAACAAACTTACGTAAGGTAACAGTTCCACGAAACCAATCATTTATGTTTTATTTGCTTATTTATTTCATTTTTCGTGCCTATAGGTATGCTTGCTTATTTCACCACTTGATTGTGCTTACAAATCCGGGCTCTAGTCATGGGGCATTGACCTTTTTTTTTAATTTACGTCCTCCGACGTTCAGTCATATCGGACGATGAATGAAATTGGTGAAATGGTGCTCAAATGAGTCCGGGGTCCATGCAGCTTAGAGCTACCCGCCATTCGTCTTTAAGGATAAGGGAAAACACCGGAAAAACCTTATTCGGGTAACTCACCCTGACCGAGATTCGAACTTGGGACCTCTTGATCGTGAGGCAGACACGCTACCATATACGCTACCGAGGCGGGCTGTGACATTGACAGATCAATAATGATACATAGATGTCATTTATTTTCATATAATTTCCGCACTGGCTACTTTGTTTCTCTTTATTACTTTTTCTCTATTCAAATATTTGTTTCCCTGTACTGAACTTGAGGTTCAATCCAAAGTATTGCATGCAAATGACACAGACCACTCTGTTGTTTGTAATCAATTGTTAAACTTCCGTGCGGTTTTAGCTTTCAGTGTCAAAGGTTAGAGAAAGGTACACAATATTTCATGTGCATAAATTTAGTGACATCAACATCTTCAAGAAAAATATCCCATCAAAAACCGCAATTTACATAGAACTTTGCTTATTTTGGTGTTAATGAAGACTTTATATGATAGCCCAGTTAAATTAGCTTTTGGGTGAACACGAAATGTTCAAACTACAATGCGATTGACTCGCGGAACACAAATATAAACAAATTACATTTATTTTTGACACGAGGTGTCGCCCTAGTAACGTGTTAACAAGGAACACATGCTTTGAACTGCTACAAGCTCTTCGGCGGTCGGCTGAGGTGCGGTATCTTTTGCCGTCACTAAGCAGGTAATTTGTGACGTTTTGAAGTGGACTGTACACTCCCATATTCTACCTGCCTGCTCCTTTCCCATCAAATCACTTTAAGAGTGAAAAACGGCCTTTTAGCAGCTTTACTGCCTGTTATTTCCTGTTAAGAACTCCTTGTTTTAAAAGTGGATAGAATGCTGTAAATTTTGTGTCTAAACCGTTTTGTCTTCTGCCCCTTCTTGTGGCTTCTGGGGACAATTGGCCGGGTCCAGTGACCCTCTTCACTCAAAACCAATTCATTTCATGACAACTTTTGTCTTGTAGTCACGTGTCTTTCTCTACTCTTGTATGTATTTCAAGATAAACATTATCTTATCGTAGTTACAAGGGAATACAGCAGACTTTAAGTGATAGTCAAATGTTTTGGTCGTTATGTGATGTGTACATGACTTTCTCTACTCTTGTACAAACACTTATTGCTCTATCTACTTCAAGATAAACATTATCTTATTGTAGTTACAAGGGAATACAGTAGACTTTAAGTGATAGTCAAATGTTTTGGTCGTTATGTGATGTATACATGACTTTCTCTACTCTTGTACAAACACTTATTGCTATAACTACTTCAAGATAAACATTATCTTATTGTAGTTACAAGGGAATACAGTAGACTTTAAGTGATAGTCAAATGTTTTGGTCGTTATGTGATGTATACATAACTTTCTCTACTCTTGTACAAACACTTATTGCTCTATCTACTTCAAGATAAACATTATCTTATTGTAGTTACAAGGGAATACAGTAGACTTTAAGTGATAGTCAAATGTTTTGGTCGTTATGTGATGTGTACATGACTTTCTCTACTCTTGTACAAACACTTATTGCTCTATCTACTTCAAGATAAACATTATCTTATTGTAGTTACAAGGGAATACAGTAAACTTTAAGTGATAGTCAAATGTTTTGGTCGTTATGTGATGTATACATGACTTTCTCTACTCTTGTACAAACACTTATTGCTCTATCTACTTCAAGATAAACATTATCTTATTGTAGTTACAAGGGAATACAGTAGACTTTAAGTGATAGTCAAATGTTTTGGTCGTTATGTGATGTGTACATGACTTTCTCTACTCTTGTACAAACACTTATTGCTCTATCTACTTCAAGATAAACATTATCTTATTGTAGTTACAAGGGAATACAGTAGACTTTAAGTGATAGTCAAATGTTTTGGTCGTTATGTGATGTGTACATGACTTTCTCTACTCTTGTACAAACACTTATTGCTCTATCTACTTCAAGATAAACATTATCTTATTGTAGTTACAAGGGAATACAGTAGACTTTAAGTGATAGTCAAATGTTTTGGTCGTTATGTGATGTGTACATGACTTTCTCTACTCTTGTACAAACACTTATTGCTCTATCTACTTCAAGATAAACATTATCTTATTGTAGTTACAAGGGAATACAGTAGACTTTAAGTGATAGTCAAATGTTTTGGTCGTTATGTGATGTATACATGACTTTCTCTACTCTTGTACAAACACTTATTGCTCTATCTACTTCAAGATAAACATTATCTTATTGTAGTTACAAGGGAATACAGTAGACTTTAAGTGATAGTCAAATGTTTTGGTCTTTATGTGATGTGTACATGACTTTCTCTACTCTTGTACAAACACTTATTGCTCTATCTACTTCAAGATAAACATTATCTTATTGTAGTTACAAGGGAATACAGTAGACTTTAAGTGATAGTCAAATGTTTTGGTCGTTATGTGATGTGTACATGACTTTCTCTACTCTTGTACAAACACTTATTGCTCTATCTACTTCAAGATAAACATTATCTTATTGTAGTTACAAGGGAATACAGCAGACTTTAAGTGATAGTCAAATGTTTTGGTCGTTATGTGATGTATACATGACTTTCTCTACTCTTGTACAAACACTTATTGCTCTATCTACTTCAAGATAAACATTATCTTATTGTGGTTACAAGGGAATACAGTAGACTTTAAGTGATAGTCAAATGTTTTGGTCGTTATGTGATGTATACACGACTTTCTCTACTCTTGTACAAACACTTATTGCTCTAATTATTTCAAGATAAACGTTATCTTATTGTAGTTACAAGGGAATACAGTAGACCTTAAGCTACAGTCAAATGTTTTAAACAGCTTGTCGTAGTGTTATGGGTTTGGCATTCCAATGTCTGGTATATTCCAGAGACAAAAGTTACTGAATTGCTATTTGCGTTAAGTAAACAATATTAGAACTATGGCGCACTGTGAGGAACATATTAGTCACAATGCCTTACAAAATGTCTATGCTTGTTAATCTTTGTATCTTTGAAGAGAATTGTATAAAAGTTAAAATAAGATGCCAAAGGAAAATACCATTGCTTACTTGCTTTTAATAATTAATCTGCATTGCGATCCATATAAAAGTGAACATCTTCAACAGACCATAACTTTTGAACCAATAATAGGACACGCGTACAGCTTTGGGAGAATATAATACACAATTGGGAGATTAGATTACATTATTTACATCTCAGAGAAAATGTTGGAAGTGTCCTCTACCAGCATCTATACATGTTTGTACTTGTCTCACCATATTCTCTGAAGATTTACGGAAATGATATCGAATTGATTATTTCTAGCAAGATGGAGCCACTTACCATACATCTAATGACACCATGGAATTTATAACCAGTTTCTTTGATAATCGAATAATTTCAAAAGGTCTGTGGTGCCCCATATCCCCTGATCTAACCTCCCGGATTTTTTCTTGTGGAGGTATCTAAAAAATAGAGTGTACAAGAATCGTCCACGGACAATTGATGTTCTCAAGGAATCCATTCGAAGCGAAATAAGTAACATTGGCGAGGATACACTCCGTATAACTTCAGAAAATATGGTGAGACGAGTACAAACGTGTATAGATGCTGGTGGAGGACACTTGCAACATTTTCTCTGAGATGTAAATAGTGTAATGTAATCTCTCAATTGTGTATGTTATTCTCTCAAAGTTGTACATGTGTCCCATTATTGGATCAAAGTTATGGCGTATGGTTCAAGTTTATATGGATCACTTTTCGCAAAACTCGTTTTATTGACTTCGGTTAATCTGTATTTATTGGAGCTTTTGACCCATTAGCGCAGCAAGGACAACTGTAATTTAAATTTAGCAGAGTCCAGATTAAGTAAGTCTATTTAAGACCTAAATGCCAGAATTTGTTACCACAGAGACTTAAGTAGATCAATAGAAAGAGTTTATTAATTCTTAGCATCAACAGTTAGTTGAAAATCCTATTTTTGCGTCACATTTTAACCTTTTTTTAACTATTTTAACCTATTTTACCTTTTAAACTTAAATCAGGTCTTTTAAATAACGCTGTCAATAAATACATATAATAAATTTTCCAAACTACCTTTTAATACGAAAGCCTTACTTTACCCAACATCGAGCTTTATTTACATATAAGCAGTTCGAATACTTATGTGATAAAGCACTGGAATGAATATTCAACCATTGTACAAAATTATACAAGCTGTATATGACGAGGGAATGAGAAAACGTGCACTTTTTATGAAAACGTAGTTGCAAATGGAGGACTTGGTTCAACAATAAACTGAAGTGATAGTCTGATGTTTCAAAAGTCACTAATGCATTCTACTTTATTTAACATTATAAGAAACAAAAGAGCTTTCTTACACCGAAAACACATTCTTATTACATTTTACTGGTACATGTTGGTTAAGTTGTTACTGGGTTACGTGATCTAAATGACAAAGTTATCACAAAAATATTCCTTTGAATACAATTTTCATAAAAATTTTCACATTTGCGTCGCTTATTGAACTATAAATTAAGTTATCGTTTTAAATATACTTTTAAATTAGTTGGTTTTATGTCTTTAAAAAATTAAAACTACGCAGTTACCATTTGAGTGATGTGTAGTAAAACGATTTCATACATTTGTATTTTTTTCATGTTTGTTTATTTTTTAAAATAGATTTATTTAATGTCACCTAACAACAATGGTGTTTTAGCGACAAGTACAAGATGGTAAAGTTGGTCAGTACAATAAACATTTTAGGGACTATTAGGTTAGGTTACAGTATAAACATATAAGTTGACATAAACTATACATTCATAAAGAAATGCAGTATCGATATTGTACAGCGCTATTCTCACTTGACCAGGTAACACTGACAGTGACTGTCGACTGTTCCGTTCATCTGCGAGTACATTTAGTGATAATGGTTGACAGTGTGGAGGTAATTTAAGTCTGGACAGTAATATTTGTTGTATGTTTATAAAGACACTGAGTAGGAGATGTGTTTAGTTTACTATGTACAGTGCTTTCTAGCCAATGATGTTTCCATTTTTGATATGACTTATACCTAACATACCTACCGGTAGTAGGGACAATAAAGCGTAAATCACATATTTTGGGTGCATTGCAGATTGTATCACTTCAAGGGACTTTTTTATTGCATTTAATTCACTAGAGAATATTGATACAACTCTGGTAGTTTATATAACATTGTAACAGCACAGCCATTTCCAAACTGAGAATAGGAGCCATATACCCAGGATATTGTGCATTTATATCTTTAAATAATTTCTGGTACACTGTTCTGTCCACTTGACCTTTAATATATTCAGACATTTCCAAATTTATCTTGAGAACTGAGGGTCTACTTGGAGGAATTTCATGTTTACTAGTTCTGCATATTAGCAAGGGAAGTTCTAGTCTAAGCTTTTTCAAGTAACGGGAAATTCTCTGTGTATATGGAACTGCAAATATTTGTGATGTTTCGTATGTTGGAGTGTAGATGAATTAATAAATGCAATTGATGTTAACAGGTATGTAAGGTTTAGCTGTTTTCTTCTTACTTCAAGTGACGGTTCATCTGCTTCAATCTGTAAACTTTCAATTGGACTTGTGCGATGAGCTCCAAGAATTATTCGTAGTGCTGCTGAATGTATCACATCAAGCATTTCTGGCTGAATTATACATTATAGATCCATAGTCTATCTTGTTTCGGATTAATGTTTTGTAGGTCATACTAAGAACACAGTAATTTGTTCCCCAGTTGTTGACTGTCAGTGTTTTGAGAATATTCAGATGTTTTTTACAACTATCCCGAAATTTATGTTTGTTGTTTGGCATTTACTTGTGTTATATAAAGATGCTGCTCGTGTCAAACGGTCTTTACTTCCTTATTTTGTGTTTAACAGACACAATGTTCAAATGAAGCTATAGGATTGGTCCATTCTGGTTTCCTATTTATCGGGATTTATAAATATTTAACAACACCAACATAAATATAACATTTAAAAAATTTCTCAGTAATGACTCATGAATTTTTGTTGCCAATTAGAAGTTAATTGTTCAAAAATTTGGACACGTGGAACATTTTAATTAATGCAAAATAACGGAAAAAGTTTTAGATAAAAATATATTTACAAGTTTAATGGTCATCACTACTTTCAAGAAAGTTTTATATTGCACAAATACAAAATAAAGACAACAATCTTTCTCTTCTAGACCGTTATACCATTTCCTTCAAGAAGTCTACAGTTTTGTGTGGTGGGCCTAACGTTTAACATATTGCACTTACATAAATTTATAGGAAACACTTTCGGTTAAAGAAAATTTGACAGGAAATTTAGATATAAAATTCGTATGATTCGTAAATATTTTAACGTGTACCATTTTAATTATCGTTTAATTTAATTTACTTATCATTTGAAAAAATGAAACATATGAAGAAAGTTCGGCGTAAAGGACAGCTACAATTTTTGTGTCTCATTCTTCCAAGTTTGGTTTAGTTTTGAGACAAAAGTTTATCTAAAACTGTTATTTTTAATTTAAGGTGACTATTTCGGTATAAGTGTTCTTCTTACCATGTACGCGATGGAGTAAATAAAAGGAATATCTACATTTCTTATTCCAAAGGCGCTAAAACAATTCTATTTAAAATCTTGTGAAAGAGAAAGTCTTGTGGCTGTAGCACATTAGAATCTTTTTTTAAATAAGCAATGTTAACTCTAGTTCTTTAGGAACATTTCAGTGTTTTAGGCTCCTTCTGATATTTTTCGGCATTTTACTTCCAAAATCTGTGAAATCTTTTGCAAAGAAATTTGTACATATATTGTGAATTCTATTTGTTAAACAGTGTACGCAATTGAATAAAAATATCTAGGCAGAATTTCTGGTCAACTTTAATGACTAAATGTTCAATTCTCTTTTTGTCAGTTGTCATTTTTTCTCCATTTAAAGCGTTCCTTACGATGCAGTTTTTGAGCTGCCTGAAACTTGTTCCCCAATACATGCTGACTAAACATTTTAATAATAGGCAAATGTGTTACGTCAACAAACTCACGCAACTTTGATGAGTAGATAGTTTTTACAAAATCCGAAAGTCACAATTAGACAAGCATTTTTTTCCATAAAGCAATACATCAGTGAAATTGTACGAGAGCTGTTCAATAAAGGATAATCATACGGTCATAATTTTTCGCACTAAAATTCAATCTTATTAAATTCTGTTACCTTAATGTGAAACAAATACGCCGTGGTAGTTTCATTGTTGGTACTCCTGGTTCCCGCCTGTGAGAACCAGGCAAGTTCAGACATGTTCAGTATCGCCTACCACTGTAATGGAGGTAACACGCGAGGAACAATATGCGGCTTTGAAATTCTGCTTTCGTCTCGACAAATCTTCAGTTGGGACCTATACAATGTTACAGGAGGCCTATGGAGAGTCTGTTCTTCCTTACAGCACAGCTCCAAGGTGGCTTAAAATGTTTAAAGAGCGGAGACAATTTCAAAGGTAAGTGGACCCGGTGCTCCAGTTACTGCTCTTACGGAAGAAAACATCAACACTGCTGTTGCCATTGAGAGAGAGAGAGAGAGAGAGAGAGAGAGAGAGAGAGAGAGAGAGAGAGAGAGAGAGAGAGAGAGAGAAAGAGAGAGAGAGGATCGACGAATTAACTTAAGATCACTTTCTGAAATACTAAACATTTCATTGGGTGCCACATTTCCGTGAAGCAGGCTGGATGCTGCACCACGATAATTCGCGGTCGCATATTGCCAATGCTGTTGAGTGAAGTGTATCCCTCACCCTCCCTATAGTCCGGATTTAGCCCCGTGTGACCTTTTTTTTTCTATTCCCTAACTTGGAGAAACGCCTTCGTCGGAGGCATTATGCATCATCAGAAGCAGTGGTGAAGGCTGCGGAGGTGATTTTGAAGGATCTCTCAAAAATGGTTTCCAGCATGTCTTTGAAGACTGACAGAAACGCAGGGACAAGTACATCGCATTCAGAAGAGACTATTTTGGGAAGGACCATCAACATTATGAGGAGAGTAAAGGTACGTTGTGAAAAAAAATTGTGATCATTCTTTATTGAACAGCCCTCGTATAAGAGTATAGGAAAAAGAAGCAGAAGTTCAATATTTTGCTTGTCGGCGTATGTATACCCCCTACTTGTTTGATTTACTAATATCGACGTGACTAATCACTCTGCTCAACACACATATACTGTATATCACAATTTTATGTCCGTTTTCAGTATATTTCCTTGTGCCGAAATGTTTAACAACTTACTTCTAATTTTGTAGATTTTGTACACAAGATAAAAAAGGACTTGAATTTTAATCAACTCCAATGGATTTGCTTATGTTGAACTGTTAAATACAAAATAAGAATGGAAGCGCAATTTATTTAACCCAGTTAGATTCATTAAATGCACAACCAAAACATGAAACAAATTCAGATATTGTAGATGATACAAATAGAATTTGTACATTCCCTTAATTGTGTCGATAGAGCGCGGGGGACGTCGATAGAACACAAATCGTGGTTATGATTGGATTCCCTAAACGGTTCGCAAGGGTTTATGGGGTTTTTAAAATTGTTTCAAACTGCCTGTATCGATACATAATAAGCACAAGGTGGCGGGTTCTTCATAATTACTTTCCTTATAAGGAATCACAAAGGCGCCGCCGACTTCCCCCGCGGAACCAAACCTGTTCCATTCACTGCTTTGTCTCGGCCGCTTCAAGGCTACGTAAGTAGGAGTCGCTGGTACGGTGGCTACCTCGTGGGGCAGTCCTGGGTTCGACACCAGTAATGAGCGCAAATGTCCTTATAAGGCAAATCAAAAGAAGCCGCCTCATCCCATTATAGCATAACAACACGGTGACTTGGCCCTGTACCAATGTGCACACTGTCCTAGCAACACGCTCCTGGTATCCTAGCAACAGCATTCCTCGCTCATTGTCAGCTATCTGAATAACGTTTTTCCTTAACACGAAACATAACTGTCGGGTAGCTCTAAGCTCTGCGGATGCTGGACTCATTTGAACATCACTCCATTCATCATCCGACGTGACTTAACGCTGGAGGACGTTCACATTCACTTGTTACATTCACTTGTCTCATAGCACAACGGCATTCTAACAACACAAACATGATAAACAAACTTCCACACTGTTACCTTCACTTGTTTCAAGTCCCATTGGTATGTTGCGCTGTGTTATCGTAGCAAGTAGTCACATTCGGACGCGACCTAAGTATGATAAATAAGGTTTTACACACACATACACGCTCAGCCATCACATAAAGTTGCCGGTGTTATATAAAAATAACCTGCCCCTAGTAAAAAAACCTCACTCAGGTAATCTCTCCCCCCTCCTGTCGGATCCACTTCAAAGGAAGCGCGAGGTGCCAAAAGAGGGGGGGGGGGAGCTTTTTTATTGTTGTGCGTGCACTGTCATAACACCATACCCAAATTGCTTTGTCAAAATACTGATCAGTGGTCAGCTCTGTAACTGATCCACTGTAGGGGTCTTGTAAGTAAATCCGGTGTAGGGGGCTTGTAAGCGTTCAATGGAGGACGTTGTATTTGAGGCGAATTGTAACAAAATCCGGAGTAGGGGGCTTGTAACCGTTCAATGGAGGACATTGTATTTGAGGCGAATTGTAACAAAATCCGGTGTAGGGGGCTTGTAACCGTTCAATGGAGGACATTGTATTTGAGGCGAATTGTAATAAAATCCGGTGTAGGGGGCTTGTAACCGTTCAATGGAGGACGTTGTATTTGAGGCGAATTGTAACAAAATCCGGTGTAGGGGGCTTGTAACCGTTCAATGGAGGACGTTGTATTTGAGGCGAATTGTAACAAAATCCGGTGTAGGGGGCTTGTAACCGTTCAATGGAGGACATTGTATTTGAGGCGAATTGTAATAAAATCCGGTGTAGGGGGCTTGTAACCGTTCAATGGAGGACGTTGTATTTGAGGCGAATTGTAACAAAATCCGGTGTAGGGGGCTTGTAACCGTTCAATGGAGGACGTTGTATTTGAGGCGAATTGTAACAAAATCCGGTGTAGGGGGCTTGTAACCGTTCAATGGAGGACTTTGTATTCGAGGCGAATTGTAATAAAATCCGGTGTAGGGGGCTTGTAACCGTTCAATGGAGGACGTTGTATTTGAGGCGAATTGTAACAGAATCCGGTGTAGGGGGCTTGTAACCGTTCAATGGAGGACGTTGTATTTGAGGAGAATTGTAACAAAATCCGGTGTAGGGGGCTTGTAACCGTTCAATGGAGGACGTTGTATTTGAGGCGAATTGTAACAAAATCCGTTGTAGGGGGCTTGTAACCGTTCAATGGAGGACGTTGTATTTGAGGAGAATTGTAACAAAATCCGTTGTAGGGGGCTTGAAACCGTTCAATGGAGGACGTTGTATTTGAGGAGAATTGTAACAAAATCCGTTGTAGGGGGCTTGTAACCGTTCAATGGAGGACGTATTTGAGGAGAATTGTAACAAAATCCGTTGTATGGGGGCTTGAAACCGTTCAATGGAGGACGTTGTATTTGAGGAGAATTGTAACAAAATCCGTTGTAGGGGGCTTGTAACCGTTCAATGGAGGACGTTGTATTTGAGGCGAATTGTAACAAAATCCGTTGTAGGGGGCCTGAAACCGTTCAATGGAGGACGTTGTATTTGAGGAGAATTGTAACAAAATCCGGTGTAGGGGGCTTGTACTGTACTAACTAACATTGTAACTAAATACATTAAAGGGGTCTTGTAACCGTTCAAAGTAGGACGTTGTATTTGAGTCGAATTGTAACTAAATATAGTATAGGGGACTTGTAACCGTTCAATGGAGGACGTTGTATTTTAGGCGAATTGTAACTAAATACAGTAAAGGGATCTTGTAACCGTTCAATGGAGGACGTTGTATATGAGGCAAATTGTAACTAAATACAGTAAATGGGTCTTGTAACCATTCAATGTAGGACGTTGTATTTGAGGCAAATTGTAACTAAATACAGTAAAGGGGTCTTGTAACCGTTCAATGGAGGACGTTGTATATGAGTCGAATGGTAACTAAGTACAGTAAATGGGTCTTGTAACCGTTCAATGTAGGACATAGTATTTGAAGCAAATTGTAACTAAATACAGTATAGGGGTCTTGTAACTAAATCCGGTGTAGGGGGCTTGTAACCGTTAAATGTAGGACGTTGTATTTGAGGCGAATTGTAAGTAAATACAGTAAATGGGTCTTGTAACCGTTCAATGTATTACGTTGTATTTGAGGCAAATTGTATCTAAATACAGTATAGGGGTCTTGTAACTAAATCCGGTGTAGGGGGCTTGTAACTGTTCAATGGAGGACGTTGTATTTGAGGTGAATTGTAACAAAATCCAGTGTAGGGGGCTTGTAACTGTTTAATGTAGGACGTTGTATTTGAGGCGAATTGTTACTAAATACAGTATAGGGATCTTGTAACTGCTTAGTGGAGGACGTTGTATTTGAGGGGAATTGTAACTAAATATAGTATAGGGGTCTTGTAACTGCTTAATTGAGGACGTTGTATATGAGGGGAATTGTAACTAAATACAGTATACGGGTCTTGTAACAGCTTAGTTGAGGACGTTGTATTTAAGGGTAATTTTAACTAAATACAGTATAGGGATCTTGTAACTACTTAATTGAGGACGTTGTATTTGAGGGGAATTGTATCTAAATACAGTTCAAGGGTCTTGTAACTGCTTAATGGAGGACGTCGTATTTAAGGGGAATTGTAACTAAATACAGTATAGGGGTCTTGTAACTGCTTACTGGAGGACTTTGTATTTAAGGTTAATTGTAACTAAATTCAGTAAAGGGGTCTTGTAACCGTTCAATGGAGGACGTCGTATTTAAGGGGAATTGTAACTGAATACAGTAAGGGGTCTTGTAACTGCCTTCTGGAGGACCTTGTATTTAAGGGTAATTGTAACTAAATTCAGTAAAGGGGTCTTGTAAGTGCTAAATGGAGGACGTTGTATTTGAGGGGAATTGTGACTAAATACAGTATAGGGGTCTTGTAACTGCTTACTGGAGGACCTTGTATTTGAGGGGAATTGTAACTAAATACAGTATAGGGGTCTTGTAACCGTTCAATGGAGGACGTTGTATTTGAGGGGAATTGTAACTAAATACAGTATAGGGGTCTTGGAACTGCTTATTTGAGGACGTTGTATTTAAGGGGATTTGTAACTAAATACAGTAAGGGGTCTTGTAACTGCTAAATGGAGGACGTTGTATTTAAGGAGAATTGTAACTATATACAGTATAGGGGTCTTGTAACTGTTCAATGGAGGACGTTGTATTTGAGGGGAATTGTAACTAAATACAGTATAGGGTCTTGTAACTGTTCAATGGAGGACGTTGTATTAGAGGGGAATTGTAACTAAATCTGGTGTAGGGGGTTTGTAACTGTTTAATTTAGGACGTTGTATTTGAGGGGAATTGTAACTAAAACTGGTGTAGGGGGCTTGAAACTGTTCAATGTAGGACGTTGTATTTAAGGGTAATTGTAACTAAATACAGTATAGGGGTCTTGTAACTGTTCAAAGGAGCACGTTGTATTTGAGGGGATTGGTAACGAAATACTGTGTAGAGGTGTTGTAACTACAGGGGAATTCAAACTAAATTCTGTGTAGGAGTCTTGTAACTGTATAGGGAATCCAGTGTACGGTACTTATAACTGTAGGGGAATTGTAACTCCGGAGGAATTGTAGCTAAATCTGGTGTAGGGGATTGTAAATATAGGGAAATTGCAACTATAGATGAGCTATAGAGAAATGGTAACTAAATCTAGTGTAGGGTGTTTGTAAATGTAGGGGTCTTGTAACAATAGGAGAATTGTAACTGTAGGGGTCGTGAAACACTAGGGGAATTTTAACTGTAAGGGAGTTGTAACTATAGGGATCTTGTAATTGTAGGTGAATTTTAACTATAGAGTAATTGTAACCACAGGGGAATTGTAAAAAAGGTCAACTGTAACTATAGGGGAATTGTAAATATAGGGTTCTTGTATCTAAGGGAATTATAATCCTCGGGTAAGTGTAACTGTAGGAGGATTGTAAGTATAGCGGAATTGAAACTACTGGGGAATTGAAACTGTCTGTAGTCTTGTAACCATATGGAATTGGTCACTGCATGGGGTCTTGTAACTACAGGGGAATTGTAATTATAGGGGAATTGTAACTATATGGGAATTTTAACTACAGGGGAATTGTAACCATAGGTGAAGTGTAACGGTATGGGTGCTGGTTACTAAAAGAGAATTGTAACTGTGTGGGGTCCTGTAACTATATGGAAATTGTAACTACAGGGGAATTGTAACTATAGGTGAAGTGTAACGGAATGGGTTCTGGTTACTATAAAAGAATTTTAACTGTATGGGGTTCTGTAAATACAGGGAAATAGTAATTATAGGGGAATTGTAACTATAGGTGAAGTGTAACGGTATAGGTTCCGGTTACTATAAAAGAATTGTAACTCGATGGGGTCCTGTAACTATAGGGAAATTGTAACTACAAGGGAATTGTAACTATAGGTGAAGTGTAACGGTATAGGTTCCGGTTACTATAAAAGAATTGTAACTCTATGGGGTCCTGTAACTATAGGGAAATTGCAACTACAGGGGAATTGTAACTATAGGTGAAGTGTAACGGTATGGTTTCTGGTTACTATAAGATAATTGTAACTGTGTGGGATCCTGTAACTATATGGAAATTGTAACTACAGGGGAATTGTAACTATAGGTGAAGTGTAACGGAATGGGTTCTGGTTACTATAAAAGAATTTTAACTGTATGGGGTCCTGTAAATATAGGGAAATTGTAACTACAGGGGAATTGTAACTATAGGTGAAGTGTAACGGAATGGGTTCTGGTTACTATAAAAGAATTTTAACTGTTGGGATCCTGTAACTATATGGAAATTGTAACTACAGGGGAATTGTAACTATAGGTGAAGTGTAACGGAATGGGTTCTGGTTACTATAAAAGAATTTTAACTGTATAGGGTCCTGTAAATATAGGGAAATTGTAACTATAGGTGAAGTGTAACGGTTAGGTTTCTGGTTACTATAAGAGAATTGTAACTGTATGGGGTCCTGTAACTATAGGGGAATTGTAATTATAAGGGAATTGTAACTATAAGGGAATTGTAACTATAGGGGAATTGTAACTATAGGGGAATTGTAACCATAGGGGAATTGTAACTATTGCGGAAATGCAACCATAGGGGAATTGTAACCATAGGGGAGTTGTGACTAAAGGGAATTGTAACCATAGGGGAATTGTAGCCATAGGGGAAGTCTAACCATAGGGGAATTGTAACTATAGGTAAAGTGTAACGGTATAGGTTCCGGTTACTATAAAAGAATTGTAACTCTATGGGGTCCTGTAACTATAGGGAAATTGTAACCACAGGGGTATTGTAACTATAGGTGAAGTGTAACGGTATGGTTTCTGGTTACTATAAAAGAATTGTAACTGTATGGGGTCCTGTAACTATAGGCGAATTGTAATTATAGGGGAATTGTAACTATAGAGAAATTGTAACCATAGGGGAATTTTAACTATTGTGGAAGTGCAACCATAGATGAATTGTAACCATAGGGGAATTGTACCATAGGGGAATTGTAACTATAGGGGAATTGTAACCATAGGGGAATTGTAAGTACAGGGGAATTGTAACCATTGGGGAATTGTAACCATAGGGGATTGTAACTATAGGGGAATTGTAACTATAGGGGAACTGTAACCATAAGGGAATTGTAACTATAGGGGAATTGTAACCATAGGGGGATTGTCACTAAAGGGGAATTGTAACTATGGGGAATTGTAAGTATACGGGAATTGTAAGTAAATGGGAATTGTAACCATAGCAGAACTGTAAGTATATGGGAATTGTAACCATAGAGGAATTGTAACTATAGGGAAATGTAACTAGAGGAAAATTGTAACCATAGGGGAATTGTAACCATAGGGGAATTGTAACCATAGGGGCCATAGGGGAATTGTAAGTATATGGGAATTGTAACTTTAGGGGAATTGTAAGTATATGGGAATTGTAACTATAGGGGAATTGTAAGTGTATGGGAAATTGTAACCATCGGGGAGTTGTAACCATAGCGAAATTGTAAGTATAGGGGAACTGTATCTATAGCGGAATTGTAACTATAGCGGAATTGTAAGTATCGGGGTATCGTAACTATAGGGGAATTGTAAGTATATGGGAATTGTAGGTATCGGGGAATTGTAACCATAGGGGAATTGTAACTATAGCGGAATTGTGAGTATCGGGGTATCGTAACTATAGGGGACTTGTAAGTATATGGGAATTGTAACCATAGGGGAATTGTAAGTATAGGGGAATTGAAAGTATAAAGGAATTGTAACCATAGGGGAATTGTAAGTATAGGCGAACTGTAACCATAGGGGGACTGTAAGTATATGGGAATTGTAAGTATAGGGGAATTGTATCTATAGGGGAATTGTAACCATAGGGGAATTGTAAGTATATGGGAATTGTAAGTATAGGGGAATTGTATCTATAGGGGAATTGTAAGTATAGGGGAATTGAAAGTATAAAGTCATTGTAACTATAGGGGAATTGTAAGTATAGGGGATCTGTAACCATAGGGAACTGTAACTATAGCGGAATTGTAAGTATAGGGGAACTGTAACCATAGGGGAACTGTAACTATAGCGGAATTGTAACTATAGCGGAATTGTAACTATTGGGGAATTGTAAGTATCGGGGTATCGTAACTATAGGGGAATTGTAAGTATATGGGAATTGTAACTATAGGGGAATTGTAAGTATATGGGAACTGTAACCATAGGGGAATTGTAACTATAGGGGAATTGTAACCATAGGGGAGCTGTAACTATAGCGGAATTGTAACTATAGGGGAATTGTAAGTATCGGGGTATCGTAAATATAGGGGAATTGAAAGTATAAAGGAATTGTAACTATAGGCGAATAGTAAGTATAGGGGAACTGTAACGATAGCGGAATTGTAAGTATCGGGGTATCGTAACTATAGGGGAATTGTAAGTATATGGGAATTGTAACTATAGGGGAATTGTAACTATATGGGAACTGTAACCATAGGGGAATTGTAACTATAGGGGAATTGTAACTATAGCGGAATTGTAACTATAGGGGAATAGTAAGTATCGGGGTATCGTAACTATAGGGGAATTGAAAGTATAAAGGAATTCTAACTATAGGGGAATTGTAACCATAGGGGAACTGAACTATAGCGGAATTGTAACTATAGCGGAATTGTAAGTATCGGGGTATCGTAACTATAGGGGAATTGTAAGTATATGGGAATTGTAAGTATCGGTGAATTGTAACCATAGGGGAATTATAACTATAGCGGAATTGTGAGTATCGGGGTATCGTAACTATAGGGGAATTGTAAGTATATGGGAATTGTAACCATAGGGGAATTGAAAGTATAAAGGAATTGTAACCATAGGGAACTGTAAGTATAGGGAAACTGTAACCATAGGGGAATTGTAAGTATATGGGAATTGTAAGTATAGGGGAATTGTATATATAGGGGAATTGTAACCATAGCGGAATTGTAACTATAGCGGAATTGTAAGTATCGGGGTATCGTAACCATAGGGGAATTGTAAGTATAGGGGAAGTGTAACTATAGCGGAATTGCAAGTATCGGGGTATCGTAACTATAGGGGAATTGTAAGTATAGGGGAATTGTAACTATAGCGGAATTGTAAGTATCCCGGTATCGTAACTATAGGGGAATTGTAACCATAGCGGAATTGTAACTATAGCGGAGTTGTAAGTATCGGGGTATCGTAACTATAGGGGAATTGTAAGTATATGGGAATTGTAACCATAGGGGAATTGTAACTATAGCGGATTGTAACTATAGCGGAATTGTAACTATAGCGGAATTGTAACTATAGCGGAATTTTAAGTATCGGGGTATCGTAACTATAGGGGAATTGTAACTATAGCGGATTTGTAAGTATCGGGGTATCGTAACTATAGGGGAATTGTAAGTAGAGGGGAACTGTAACCATAGCGGAATTGTAATTATAGCGGAATTGTAACTATAGCGGAATTGTAACTATAGCGGAATTGTAACTATAGCGGAATTGTAAGTAGAGGGGAACTGTAACCATAGCGGAATTGTAATTATAGCGGAATTGTAACTATAGCGGAATTGTAACTATAGCGGAATTGTAAGTAGCGGGGTATCGTAACTATAGCGGAATTGTAACTATAGCGGAATTGTAAGTATCGGGGTATCGTAACTATAGGGGAATTGTAAGTATAGGGGAATTGTAACCATAGCGGAATTGTAAGTATCAGGGTATCGTAACTAAAGGGCAATTGTAAGTATAGCGGAACTGTAACTATAGCGGAATTGTAACTATAGCGGAATTGTAAGTAGCGGGGTATCGTAACTATAGCGGAATTGTAACTATAGCGGAATTGTAACTATAGCGGAATTGTAAGTATCGGGGTATCGTAACTATAGGGGAATTGTAACTATAGCGGAATTGTAACTATAGCGGAATTGTAAGTAGCGGGGTATCGTAACTATAGCGGAATTGTAACTATAGCGGAATTGTAAGTATCGGGGTATCGTAACTATAGGGGAATTGTAAGTATAGGGGAATTGCAACTATAGCGGAGTTGTAAGTATCGGCGTATCGTAACTATAGGGGAATTGTAAGTATAGGGGAACTGTAATTATAGCGGAATTGTAACTATAGCGGAATTGTAACTATAGCGGAATTGTAAATATCGGGGTATCGTAACTATAGGGGAATTGTAAGTATAGGGGTATCGTAACTATAGCGGAATTGTAAGTATAGGGGAATTGTAACTATAGCGGAATTGTAAGTATCGGGGTATCGTAACTATAGGGGAATTGTAAGTATAGGGGCACTGTAACTATAGCGGAATTGTAACTAAAGCGGAATTGTAACTAAAGCGGAATTGTAACTAAAGCGGAATTGTAACTAAAGCGGAATTGTAAGTATCGGGGTATCGTAACTATAGGGGAATTGTAAGTATAGGGGTATCGAAACTATAGCGGAATTGTAAGTATAGGGGAATTGTAACTCTAGCGGAATGATAAGTATCGGGGTATCGTAACTATAGGGGAATTGTAAGTATAGGGGCACTGTAACTATAGCGGAATTGTAACTATAGCGGAATTGTAAGTATCGGGGTATCGTAGCTATAGGGGAATTGTAAGTATAGGGGAACTGTAACTATAGCGGAATTGTAAGTATCGGGGTAAAGTAACTATAGGGGAATTGTAAGTGTAGGGGAACTGTAACTATAGCGGAATTGTAAGTATCGGGGTATCGTAACTATAGGGGAATTGTAAGTATAGGGGAACTGTAACTATAGCGGAATTGTAAGTATCGGGGTATCGTAACTATAGGGGAATTGTAAGTATATGGGAATTGTAACTATAGGGGAATTGTAACTATATGGGAACTGTAACCATAGGGGAATTGTAACTATAGGGGAATTGTAACTATAGCGGAATTGTAACTATAGGGGAATAGTAAGTATCGGGGTATCGTAACTATAGGGGAATTGAAAGTATAAAGGAATTCTAACTATAGGGGAATTGTAACCATAGGGGAACTGAACTATAGCGGAATTGTAACTATAGCGGAATTGTAAGTATCGGGGTATCGTAACTATAGGGGAATTGTAAGTATATGGGAATTGTAAGTATCGGTGAATTGTAACCATAGGGGAATTATAACTATAGCGGAATTGTGAGTATCGGGGTATGGTAACTATAGGGGAATTGTAAGTATATGGGAATTGTAACCATAGGGGAATTGAAAGTATAAAGGAATTGTAACCATAGGGAACTGTAAGTATAGGGGAACTGTAACCATAGGGGAATTGTAAGTATATGGGAATTGTAAGTATAGGGGAATTGTATATATAGGGGAATTGTAACCATAGCGGAATTGTAACTATAGCGGAATTGTAAGTATAGGGGTATCGTAACCATAGGGGAATTGTAAGTATAGGGGAATTGTAACTATAGCGGAATTGCAAGTATCGGGGTATCGTAACTATAGGGGAATTGTAAGTATAGGGGAATTGTAACTATAGCGGAATTGTAAGTATCCCGGTATCGTAACTATAGGGGAATTGTAACCATAGCGGAATTGTAACTATAGCGGAATTGTAAGTATCGGGGTATCGTAACTATAGGGGAATTGTAAGCATATGGGAATTGTAACCATAGGGGAATTGTAACTATAGCGGATTGTAACTATAGCGGAATTGTAACTATAGCGGAATTGTAACTATAGCGGAATTGTAACTATAGCGGAATTTTAAGTATCGGGGTATCGTAACTATAGGGGAATTGTAACTATAGCGGATTTGTAAGTATCGGGGTATCGTAACTATAGGGGAATTGTAAGTAGAGGGGAACTGTAACCATAGCGGAATTGTAATTATAGCGGAATTGTAACTATAGCGGAATTGTAACTATAGCGGAATTGTAACTATAGCGGAATTGTAAGTAGAGGGGAACTGTAACCATAGCGGAATTGTAATTATAGCGGAATTGTAACTATAGCGGAATTGTAACTATAGCGGAATTGTAAGTAGCGGGGTATCGTAACTATAGCGGAATTGTAACTATAGCGGAATTGTAAGTATCGGGGTATCGTAACTATAGGGGAATTGTAAGTATAGGGGAATTGTAACCATAGCGGAATTGTAAGTATCGGGGTATCGTAACTAAAGGGCAATTGTAAGTATAGCGGAACTGTAACTATAGCGGAATTGTAACTATAGCGGAATTGTAAGTAGCGGGGTATCGTAACTATAGCGGAATTGTAACTATAGCGGAATTGTAACTATAGCGGAATTGTAAGTATCGGGGTATCGTAACTATAGGGGAATTGTAACTATAGCGGAATTGTAACTATAGCGGAATTGTAAGTAGCGGGGTATCGTAACTATAGCGGAATTGTAACTATAGCGGAATTGTAAGTATCGGGGTATCGTAACTATAGGGGAATTGTAACTATAGCGGAATTGTAACTATAGCGGAATTGTAAGTAGCGGGGTATCGTAACTATAGCGGAATTGTAACTATAGCGGAATTGTAAGTAGGGGGGTATCGTAACTATAGCGGAATTGTAACTATAACGGAATTGTAACTATGGCGGAATTGTAAGTATTGGGGTATCGTAATTATATGTGAATTGTAACTATAGGGGAATTGTAACTATAGGGTAATTGTAAGTATATGGGAATTGTAAGTATATGGGAATTGTAAGTATCGGGGTATCGTAACTATAGGGGAATTGTAACCATAGGGGAATTGTAACTATAGCGGATTTGTAAGTATCGCGGTATCGTAACTATAGCGGAATTGTAAGTATATGGGAATTGTAAGTATATGGGAATTGTAACCATAGGGGAATTGTAACTATAGCGGAATTGTAAGTATCGGCGTATCGTAACCATAGGGGAATTGTAAGTATAGGGGAACTGTAACTATAGCGGAATTGTAAGTATCGGGGTATCGTAACTATAGCGGAATTGTAAGTATATGGGAATTGTAAGTATATGGGAATTGTAACCATAGGGGAATTGTAACTATAGCGGAATTGTAAGTATCGGCGTATCGTAACCATAGGGGAATTGTAAGTATAGGGGAACTGTAACTATAGCGGAATTGTAAGTATCGGGGTATCGTAACTATAGCGGAATTGTAAGTATATGGGAATTGTAAGTATCGCGGTATCGTAACTATAGGGGAATTGTAAGTATAGGGGAACTGTAACTATAGCGGAATTGTAAGTATATGGGAATTGTAACCATAGGGGAATTGTAACTATAGCGGAATTGTAAGTATCGGGTTATCGTAACTATAGCGGAATTGTAAGTATATGGGAATTGTAAGTATATGGGAATTGTAACCATAGGGGAATTGTAACTATAGCGGAATTGTAAGTATCGGGGTATCGTAACCATAGGGGAATTGTAAGTATAGGGGAACTGTAACTATAGCGGAATTGTAACTATAGCGGAATAGTAAGTATCGGGGTATCGTAACTATAGGGGAATTGTAAGTATAGGGCAACTGTAACTATAGCGGAATTGTAACTATAGCGGAATTGTAAGTATCGGGGTATCGTAACTATAGGGGAATTGTAAGTATAGAGGAACTGTAACTATAGCGGAATTGTAACTATAGCGGAATTGTAAGTATCGGGGTATCGTAACTATAGGGGAATTGTAAGTATAGGGGAACTGTAACTATAGCGGAATTGTAACTATAGCGGAATTGTAAGTATCGGGGTATCGTAGCTATAGGGGAATTGTAAGAATAGGGGTATCGTAACTATAGCGGAATTGTAAGTATAGGGGAATTGCAACTATAGCGGAGTTGTAAGTATCGGCGTATCGTAACTATAAGGGAATTGTAAGTATAGGGGAACTGTAACTATAGCGGAATTGTAACTATAGCGGAATTGTAACTTTAGCGGAATTGTAAGTATCGGGGTATCGTAACTATAGGGGAATTGTAAGTATAGGGGTATCGTAACTATAGCGGAATTGTAAGTATAGGGGAATTGTAACTATAGCGGAATTGTAAGTATCGGGGTATCGTAACTATAGGGGAATTGTAAGTATAGGGGCACTGTAACTATAGCGGAATTGTAACTAAAGCGGAATTGTAACTAAAGCGGAATTGTAATTAAAGCGGAATTGTAACTAAAGCGGAATTGTAAGTATCGGGGTATCGTAACTATAGGGGAATTGTAAGTATAGGGGTATCGTAACTATAGCGGAATTGTAAGTATAGGGGAATTGTAACTATAGCGGAATGATAAGTATCGGGGTATCGTAACTATAGGGGAATTGTAAGTATAGGGGCACTGTAACTATAGCGGAATTGTAACTATAGCGGAATTGTAAGTATCGGGGTATCGTAGCTATAGGGGAATTGTAAGTATAGGGGAACTGTAACTATAGCGGAATTGTAAGTATCGGGGTAAAGTAACTATAGGGGAATTGTAAGTGTAGGGGAACTGTAACTATAGCGGAATTGTAAGTATCGGTGTATCGTAACTATAGGGGAATTGTAAGTATAGGGGAACTGTAACTATAGCGGAATTGTAAGTATCGGGGTAAAGTAACTATAGGGGAATTGTAAGTATCGGGGTATCGTAACTATAGCAGAATTGTAAGTATCGGGGTATCGTAACTATAGGGGAATTGTAAGTATAGGGGAACTGTAACTATAGGGGAATTGTAAGTAAAGGGTAACTGTAACTATAGCGAAATTGTAAGTATCGGGGTATCGTAACTATAGCAGAATTGTAAGTATCTTGGTATCGTAACTATAGGGGAATTGTAAGTATAGGGCTATCGTAACTATAGCGGAATTGTAAGTATATACGTATCGTAACCATAGGGGAATTGTAACTATAGCGGAATAGGAAGTATCGGGGTATCGTAACTATAGGGGAATTGTAAGTATCGGGGTATCGTAACTATAGGGGAATTGTAAGTATCGGGGTATCGTAACTATAGGGGAATTGTAAGTATAGGGTAACTGTAACTATAGCGGAATTGTAAGTATCGGGGTATCGTAACTATAGGGGAATTGTAAGTATAGGGTAACTGTAACTATAGCGGAATTGTAAGTATCGGGGTATCGTAACTATAGCGGAATTGTAAGTATAGGGGAATTGTAACTATAGCGGAATTTCAAGTATCGGGGTATCGTAACTATAGGGGAATTGTAAGTATCGGGGAATCGTAACTATAGGGGAATTGTAAGTATTGGGGTATCGTAACTATAGGGGAATTATAAGTATCGGGGTATCGTAACTATAGGGGAATTGTAAGTATCGGGGTATCGTAACTATAGGGGAATTGTAAGTATAGGATATCGTAACTATAGCGGAATTGTAAGTATCGGGGTATCGTAACTATAGCGGAATTGTAAGTATAGGGGAACTGTAACTATAGCGGAATTGTAAGTATCGGTGCATCGTAACTATAGGGGAATTGTAAGTATCGGGTATCGTAACTATAGGGGAATTGTACGTATCGGGGTATCGTAACTATAGGGGAATTGTAAGTATCGGGGTGTCGTAACTATAGGGGAATTGTAAGTATCGGGGTATCGTAACTACAGGGGAATTGTAAGTACCGGGGTATCGTAACTATAGGGCAATTGTAAGTATAGGGGTATCGTAACTATAGGGGAATTGTAAGAATAGGGGAACTGTAACTATAGCGGAATTGTAAGTATCAGGGTATCGTAACTATAGGGGAATTGTAAGTATAGGGGAATTGTAAGTATAGGGGAAGTGTAAGTATATGGGAATTGTAAGTATAGGGGAATTGTAAGTATATGGGAACTGTAGCCATAGCGGAATTGTAACTATAGCGGAATTGTAACTATAGGGGTATCGTAACTATAGGGGAATTGTAAGTATAGGGGAATTGTAAGTATAGGGGAATTGTAAGTATATGGGAATTGTAAGTATAAGGGAATTGTAACTATAGGGGTATCGTAACTATAGGGGAATTGTAAGTATAGGGGAATTGTAAGTATAGGGGAATTGTAACTATAGCGGAATTGTAACTATAGGGGTATCGTAACTATAGGGGAATTGTAAGTATAGGGGAATTGTAAGTATAGGGGAATTGTAAGTATATGGGAATTGTAAGTATAGGGGAATTGTAAGTATATGGGAACTGTAGCCATAGCGGAATTGTAACTATAGCGGAATTGTAACTATAGGGGTATCGTAACTATAGGGGAATTGTAAGAATAGGGGAATTGTAAGTATATGGGAATTGTAACCATAGGGAATTGTAACTGTAACGAATTGTAACTATAGCGGAATTGTAACTATAGCGGATTGTAACTATAGGGGAATTGTAACTATAGGGGAATTTTAACTATAGCGGAATTGTAACTATAGCGGGATTGTAAGTATGGGGGTATCGTAACTATAGAGGAATTGTAACTATAGCGGATTGTAACTATAGGGGAATTTTTAACTATAGCGGATTGTAATTATAGGGGAATTGTAACTATAGCGGATTGTAACTATAGGGAAATTGTAACTATAGCGGAATGTAACTATAGGGGAATTGTAACTATAGCGGATTGTAACTATAGGGGAATTGTAACTATAACGGATTGTAACTATAGGGGAATTGTAACTATAGAGGATTGTAACTATAGGGGAATTGTAACTATAGCGAAATTGTAACTATAGCGGATTGTAACTATAGCGGAATTGTAACTATAGGGGAATTGTAAATATAGAGGAATTGTAACTATAGCGGATTGTAACTATAGGGGAATTTTTAACTATAGCGGATTGTAATTATAGGGGAATTGTAACTATAGCGGATTGTAACTATAGCGGAATTGTAACTATAGGGGAATTGTAAATATAGGGGAATTGTAACTATAGCGGAATTGTAAGTATAGCGGAATTGTAAGTATCGGGGTATCGTAACCATAGGGGAATTTTAAGTATCGGGGTATCGTAACTATAGGGGAATTGTAAGTATAGCGGAATTGTAAGTATCGGGGTATCGTAACTATAGGGGAATTGTATGTATCGGGGAATTGTATGTATAGGGGTATCGTAACTATAGCGGTATTGTATGTATAGCGGAATTGTAAGTATAGGGGAATTGTAAGTATCGGGGTATCGTAACTATAGGGGAATTGTAAGTATAGGGGAACTGTAACCATAGCGGAATTGTAAGTATCGGGGTATCGTAACTATAGGGGAATTGTAAGTGTCGGGGTATCGTAACTATAGGGGAATTGTAAGTATCGGGGTATTGTAACTGTAGGGGAATTGTAAGTATAAGGGAACTGTAACTATAGCGGAATTTTAAGTATCGGGGTATCGTAACTATAGGGGAATTGTACGTGTAGGGGAACTGTAACTATAGCGGAATTGTAACCATAGCGGAACGGTAAGTATCGGGGTATCGTAACTATAGGGGAATTGTATGTATAGGGGAATTGGAACTATAGCGGAAATGTAAGTATCGGGGTATTGTAACTAAAGGGGAATTGTAAGTATAAGGGAACTGTAACTATAGCGGAATTTTAAGTATCGGGGTATCGTAACTATAGGGGAATTGTAAGTATCGGGTATCGTAACTATAGGGGAATTGTAAGTATAGGGGAACTGTAACTATAGCGGAATTGTAACCATATCGGAACGGTAAGTATCGGGGTATCGTAACTATAGGGGAATTGTATGTATCGGGGTATCGTAACTATAGGGGAATTGTAAGTATAGGGGAACTGTAACTATAGCGGAATTTTAAGTATAGCGGAATTGTAAGTATAGCCGAATTGTAAGTATCGGGGTATCGTAACTATAGGGGAATTGTAAGTATAGGGGAACTGTAACTATAGCGGAATTATAAGTATAGCGGAATTGTAGGTATCGGGGTATCGTAACTATAGGGGAATTGTAAGTATAGGGGAACTGTAACTATAGCGGAATTATAAGTATAGCGGAATTGTAGGTATCGGGGTATCGTAACTATAGGGGAATTGTATGTATCGGGGTATCGTAACTATAGCGGAATTGTAAGTATCGGGGTATCGTAACTATAGGGGAATTGTAAGTATCGGGTATCGTAACTATAGGGGAATTGTAAGTATAGGGGAACTGTAACTATAGCGGAATTGTAACCATATCGGAACGGTAAGTATCGGGGTATCGTAACTATAGGGGAATTGTATGTATCGGGGTATCGTAACTATAGGGGAATTGTAAGTATAGGGGAACTGTAACTATAGCGGAATTTTAAGTATAGCGGAATTGTAAGTATAGCCGAATTGTAAGTATCGGGGTATCGTAACTATAGGGGAATTGTAAGTATAGGGGAACTGTAACTATAGCGGAATTATAAGTATAGCGGAATTGTAGGTATCGGGGTATCGTAACTATAGGGGAATTGTAAGTATAGGGGAACTGTAACTATAGCGGAATTATAAGTATAGCGGAATTGTAGGTATCGGGGTATCGTAACTATAGGGGAATTGTATGTATCGGGGTATCGTAACTATAGCGGAATTGTAAGTATCGGGGTATCGTAACTATAGGGGAATTGTATGTATAGGGGAGCTGTAACTATATATATAGATATATTATATAACAATAGATATATTATATAACAATAGATATATTATATAACAATAGATATATTATATAACTGTAGATATATTATATAACAATAGATATATTATATAACAATAGATATATTATATAACAGTAGATATATTATATAACAATAGATATATTATATAACAATAGATATATTAAATAACTGTAGATATATTATATAACAATAGATATATTATATAACAATAGATATATTATATAAATGTAGATATATTATATAACTGTAGATATATTATATAACAATAGATATATTATATAACAATAGATATATTATATAACAATAGATATATTATATAAATGTAGATATATTATATAACAATAGATATATTATATAACAATAGATATATTATATAACAATAGATATATTAAATAACTGTAGATATATTATATAACAATAGATATATTATATAACAATAGATATATTATATAAATGTAGATATATTATATAAATGTAGATATATTATATAACAATAGATATATTAAATAACTGTAGATATATTATATAACAATAGATATATTATATAACTGTAGATATATTATATAACAATAGATATATTAAATAACTGTAGATATATTATATAACAATAGATATATTATATAACTGTAGATATATTATATAACAATAGATATATTATATAACTGTAGATATATTATATAACAATAGATATATTAAATAACTGTAGATATATTATATAACAATAGATATATTATATAACTGTAGATATATTATATAACAATAGATATATTAAATAACTGTAGATATATTATATAACAATAGATATATTATATAACTGTAGATATATTATATAACAATAGATATATTAAATAACTGTAGATATATTATATAACAATAGATATATTATATAACTGTAGATATATTATATAACAATAACATATATTATATAACAATAACATATAACAATAACATATAACAGTAACATATATTATATAACAGTAACATATATTATATAACAGTAACATATATTATATAACAGTAACATATATTATATAACAGTAACATATATTATATAACAATAACATATATTATATAACAGTAACATATATTATATAACAGTAACATATATTATATAACAGTAACATATAACAGTAACATATATTATATAACAATAACATATATTATATAACAGTAACATATATTATATAACAATAACATATATTATATAACAGTAACATATATTATATAACAGTAACATATATTATATAACAGTAACATATATTATATAACAGTAACATATATTATATAACAGTAACATATATTATATAACAATAACATATATTATATAACAGTAACATATATTATATAACAATAACATATATTATATAACAATAACATATATTATATAACAATAACATATATTATATAACAATAACATATATTATATAACAATAACATATATTATATAACAATAACATATATTATATAACAGTAACATATATTATATAACAATAACATATATTATATAACAGTAACATATATTATATAACAATAACATATATTATATAACAATAACATATATTATATAACAATAACATATATTATATAACAGTAACATATATTATATAACAATAACATATATTATATAACAGTAACATATATTATATAACAGTAACATATATTATATAACAGTAACATATATTATATAACAGTAACATATATTATATAACAATAACATATATTATATAACAGTAACATATATTATATAACAATAACATATATTATATAACAGTAACATATATTATATAACAATAACATATATTATATAACAGTAACATATATTATATAACAGTAACATATATTATATAACAATAACATATATTATAACAGTAACATATATTATATAACAATAACATATATTATATAACAGTAACATATATTATATAACAGTAACATATATTATATAACAGTAACATATATTATATAACAGTAACATATATTATATAACAATAACATATATTATATAACAGTAACATATATTATATAACAATAACATATATTATATAACAGTAACATATATTATATAACAGTAACATATATTATATAACAGTAACATATATTATATAACAGTAACATATATTATATAACAATAACATATATTATATAACAATAACATATATTATATAACAGTAACATATATTATATAACAATAACATATATTATATAACAGTAACATATATTATATAACAGTAACATATATTATATAACAGTAACATATATTATATAACAGTAACATATATTATATAACAATAACATATATTATATAACAATAACATATATTATATAACAGTAACATATATTATATAACAATAACATATATTATATAACAGTAACATATATTATATAACAGTAACATATATTATATAACAGTAACATATATTATATAACAGTAACATATATTATATAACAGTAACATATATTATATAACAATAACATATATTATATAACAATAACATATATTATATAACAGTAACATATATTATATAACAATAACATATATTATATAACAGTAACATATATTATATAACAGTAACATATATTATATAACAATAACATATATTATATAACAGTAACATATATTATATAACAGTAACATATATTATATAACAGTAACATATATTATATAACAGTAACATATATTATATAACAGTAACATATATTATATAACAATAACATATATTATATAACAATAACATATATTATATAACAGTAACATATATTATATAACAATAACATATATTATATAACAATAACATATATTATATAACAGTAACATATATTATATAACAATAACATATATTATATAACAGTAACATATATTATATAACAGTAACATATATTATATAACAATAACATATATTATATAACAATAACATATATTATATAACAGTAACATATATTATATAACAATAACATATATTATATAACAGTAACATATATTATATAACAGTAACATATATTATATAACAGTAACATATATTATATAACAGTAACATATATTATATAACAGTAACATATATTATATAACAATAACATATATTATATAACAATAACATATATTATATAACAGTAACATATATTATATAACAATAACATATATTATATAACAATAACATATATTATATAACAGTAACATATATTATATAACAGTAACATATATTATATAACAATAACATATATTATATAACAGTAACATATATTATATAACAGTAACATATATTATATAACAGTAACATATATTATATAACAGTAACATATATTATATAACAGTAACATATATTATATAACAATAACATATATTATATAACAATAACATATATTATATAACAGTAACATATATTATATAACAATAACATATATTATATAACAATAACATATATTATATAACAGTAACATATATTATATAACAATAACATATATTATATAACAATAACATATATTATATAACAGTAACATATATTATATAACAATAACATATATTATATAACAATAACATATATTATATAACAATAACATATATTATATAACAGTAACATATATTATATAACAATAACATATATTATATAACAGTAACATATATTATATAACAGTAACATATATTATATAACAGTAACATATATTATATAACAGTAACATATATTATATAACAGTAACATATATTATATAACAGTAACATATATTATATAACAGTAACATATATTATATAACAATAACATATATTATATAACAGTAACATATATTATATAACAGTAACATATATTATATAACAGTAACATATATTATATAACAGTAACATATATTATATAACAGTAACATATATTATATAACAATAACATATATTATATAACAGTAACATATATTATATAACAGTAACATATATTATATAACAATAACATATATTATATAACAATAACATATATTATATAACAGTAACATATATTATATAACAGTAACATATATTATATAACAATAACATATATTATATAACAGTAACATATATTATATAACAGTAACATATATTATATAACAGTAACATATATTATATAACAGTAACATATATTATATAACAGTAACATATATTATATAACAATAACATATATTATATAACAATAACATATATTATATAACAGTAACATATATTATATAACAGTAACATATATTATATAACAGTAACATATATTATATAACAGTAACATATATTATATAACAGTAACATATATTATATAACAATAACATATATTATATAACAGTAACATATATTATATAACAGTAACATATATTATATAACAGTAACATATATTATATAACAGTAACATATATTATATAACAGTAACATATATTATATAACAGTAACATATATTATATAACAGTAACATATATTATATAACAGTAACATATATTATATAACAGTAACATATATTATATAACAATAACATATATTATATAACAATAACATATATTATATAACAATAACATATATTATATAACAGTAACATATATTATATAACAGTAACATATATTATATAACAGTAACATATATTATATAACAGTAACATATATTATATAACAGTAACATATATTATATAACAGTAACATATATTATATAACAATAACATATATTATATAACAATAACATATATTATATAACAGTAACATATATTATATAACAGTAACATATATTATATAACAGTAACATATATTATATAACAGTAACATATATTATATAACAGTAACATATATTATATAACAGTAACATATATTATATAACAATAACATATATTATATAACAGTAACATATATTATATAACAGTAACATATATTATATAACAATAACATATATTATATAACAGTAACATATATTATATAACAGTAACATATATTATATAACAGTAACATATATTATATAACAGTAACATATATTATATAACAGTAACATATATTATATAACAGTAACATATATTATATAACAATAACATATATTATATAACAGTAACATATATTATATAACAATAACATATATTATATAACAGTAACATATATTATATAACAGTAACATATATTATATAACAGTAACATATATTATATAACAGTAACATATATTATATAACAGTAACATATATTATATAACAGTAACATATATTATATAACAGTAACATATATTATATAACAAGTAACATATATTATATAACAATAACATATATTATATAACAGTAACATATATTATATAACAGTAACATATATTATATAACAGTAACATATATTATATAACAGTAACATATATTATATAACAGTAACATATATTATATAACAGTAACATATATTATATAACAGTAACATATATTATATAACAGTAACATATATTATATAACAGTAACATATATTATATAACAGTAACATATATTATATAACAGTAACATATATTATATAACAGTAACATATATTATATAACAGTAACATATATTATATAACAGTAACATATATTATATAACAGTAACATATATTATATAACAGTAACATATATTATATAACAGTAACATATATTATATAACAGTAACATATATTATATAACAATAACATATATTATATAACAGTAACATATATTATATAACAGTAACATATATTATATAACAGTAACATATATTATATAACAGTAACATATATTATATAACAGTAACATATATTATATAACAGTAACATATATTATATAACAGTAACATATATTATATAACAGTAACATATATTATATAACAGTAACATATATTATATAACAATAACATATATTATATAACAGTAACATATATTATATAACAGTAACATATATTATATAACAGTAACATATATTATATAACAGTAACATATATTATATAACAGTAACATATATTATATAACAGTAACATATATTATATAACAATAACATATATTATATAACAGTAACATATATTATATAACAATAACATATATTATATAACAGTAACATATATTATATAACAGTAACATATATTATATAACAGTAACATATATTATATAACAGTAACATATATTATATAACAGTAACATATATTATATAACAGTAACATATATTATATAACAATAACATATATTATATAACAGTAACATATATTATATAACAGTAACATATATTATATAACAGTAACATATATTATATAACAGTAACATATATTATATAACAGTAACATATATTATATAACAGTAACATATATTATATAACAGTAACATATATTATATAACAGTAACATATATTATATAACAGTAACATATATTATATAACATATATTATATAACAGTAACATATATTATATAACAGTAACATATATTATATAACAGTAACATATATTATATAACAGTAACATATATTATATAACAGTAACATATATTATATAACAGTAACATATATTATATAACAGTAACATATATTATATAACAGTAACATATATTATATAACAGTAACATATATTATATAACAATAACATATATTATATAACAGTAACATATATTATATAACAGTAACATATATTATATAACAGTAACATATATTATATAACAGTAACATATATTATATAACAATAACATATATTATATAACAGTAACATATATTATATAACAGTAACATATATTATATAACAGTAACATATATTATATAACAGTAACATATATTATATAACAGTAACATATATTATATAACAGTAACATATATTATATAACAGTAACATATATTATATAACAGTAACATATATTATATAACAATAACATATATTATATAACAGTAACATATATTATATAACAGTAACATATATTATATAACAGTAACATATATTATATAACAGTAACATATATTATATAACAGTAACATATATTATATAACAGTAACATATATTATATAACAATAACATATATTATATAACAGTAACATATATTATATAACAGTAACATATATTATATAACAGTAACATATATTATATAACAGTAACATATATTATATAACAATAACATATATTATATAACAGTAACATATATTATATAACAGTAACATATATTATATAACAGTAACATATATTATATAACAGTAACATATATTATATAACAGTAACATATATTATATAACAGTAACATATATTATATAACAGTAACATATATTATATAACAGTAACATATATTATATAACAGTAACATATATTATATAACAGTAACATATATTATATAACAGTAACATATATTATATAACAATAACATATATTATATAACAGTAACATATATTATATAACAGTAACATATATTATATAACAGTAACATATATTATATAACAGTAACATATATTATATAACAGTAACATATATTATATAACAGTAACATATATTATATAACAGTAACATATATTATATAACAGTAACATATATTATATAACAGTAACATATATTATATAACAGTAACATATATTATATAACAATAACATATATTATATAACAGTAACATATATTATATAACAATAACATATATTATATAACAGTAACATATATTATATAACAGTAACATATATTATATAACAGTAACATATATTATATAACAGTAACATATATTATATAACAGTAACATATATTATATAACAGTAACATATATTATATAACAGTAACATATATTATATAACAGTAACATATATTATATAACAGTAACATATATTATATAACAATAACATATATTATATAACAATAACATATATTATATAACAGTAACATATATTATATAACAGTAACATATATTATATAACAGTAACATATATTATATAACAGTAACATATATTATATAACAGTAACATATATTATATAACAATAACATATATTATATAACAGTAACATATATTATATAACAGTAACATATATTATATAACAGTAACATATATTATATAACAATAACATATATTATATAACAGTAACATATATTATATAACAGTAACATATATTATATAACAGTAACATATATTATATAACAATAACATATATTATATAACAGTAACATATATTATATAACAATAACATATATTATATAACAGTAACATATATTATATAACAATAACATATATTATATAACAGTAACATATATTATATAACAGTAACATATATTATATAACAGTAACATATATTATATAACAGTAACATATATTATATAACAGTAACATATATTATATAACAGTAACATATATTATATAACAGTAACATATATTATATAACAATAACATATATTATATAACAGTAACATATATTATATAACAGTAACATATATTATATAACAGTAACATATATTATATAACAGTAACATATATTATATAACAGTAACATATATTATATAACAGTAACATATATTATATAACAGTAACATATATTATATAACAGTAACATATATTATATAACAGTAACATATATTATATAACAGTAACATATATTATATAACAGTAACATATATTATATAACAGTAACATATATTATATAACAGTAACATATATTATATAACAGTAACATATATTATATAACAGTAACATATATTATATAACAGTAACATATATTAT
The DNA here is from genome assembly GCA_030765055.1 of Mantis religiosa. Taxonomy (NCBI): domain Eukaryota; kingdom Metazoa; phylum Arthropoda; class Insecta; order Mantodea; family Mantidae; genus Mantis; species Mantis religiosa. The sequence continues at coordinate 234,011,637 of CM060951.1, read as the reverse complement.
ATAACAGTAACATATATTATATAACAGTAACATATATTATATAACAATAACATATATTATATAACAGTAACATATATTATATAACAATAACATATATTATATAACAGTAACATATATTATATAACAATAACATATATTATATAACAGTAACATATATTATATAACAATAACATATATTATATAACAGTAACATATATTATATAACAGTAACATATATTATATAACAGTAACATATATATAACAGTA